>CAUZXS010002378.1:2500-55000 GCA_963585895.1 Sepioteuthis lessoniana | reverse complement strand
ACTCTCAAAGATTGGAGGTATGCAGCTCCAAGTCTCCTTAGAAGTTTATTCTTTATTCTGCTTGCTTAATTATCATAGGATATAAAACCCGGTCTGAGCATTACAATAAAAAGCAACAAAATTGATGGAAAAAAAAAATTTGATAACAATGACATGATTTCATTTAAGAAATTTGGACAACTTATTATTGTTACTCTTGATTACTTATTTCTTATTTGAGTAGTGTGTGTTTTCCATTCATTTCTATGACTTTTAATATAGATATTGCAGTTAATTTGCAAAGTACAGAACATGATGGCCTACAGGTAATGCCTGGTCAAATATGGCAACAGTACAGTTTCAAAACATTTAGTTGCGAGAAAAATATTGGCATTTGTTAGTTTTTGAAAATCATGTCTAAAAACTTGAAAGACTGGTCTGATAGTGAGCCAATGTTGTATAATTGTTAGGGAAACCCCCTTTTGAGAGCGACATGATTGTGAAGATCAATGATTACTAAAGGCCTTTTTAGTATGTGGGGTATAAATTGTGACATTTAACAGAATACAACCTTTACTGTCAAGATGATTTTAGCTGTTAGTATGGATGGTTTATTTAAATTATGAAACATAAGCTCTCAACCTTTCAATTAAGCATCTAGATTAAATTTTTATACTATGTTTTGTTAACTAATAATATTAAACTAGTATTACTTTAAATGTTACTTTTTGATATTTTTATTTCTTAAATGATCAATCCCCACCTCCCAAAAAAAAAAAAAAGAAAATATCATTCCAGCTTTTTCTTTTAGTGTTTCTATCTTTCTACTTCTGATTATTAAAACTTTGATGCAATCTGTGACATTGATTACTGGCATTTGAAAATGGTTGGCCCCTAATAACAATAAAGAAAATGAAGAAACTTGAGGTTTTGTTCTTTTACTGCAGAAATTCAATTTGGTATCAATAGGAAAAAAAAAGGAAAAGCATCGTGTGACTGTTACTTGTCTTACATCACCTGCCATTTGTGACATTTACATTTTTAAAACATTTAAATTGATTTCAATGACAACTGAGAAAAATTGACTTTTTGGATTTATATTACTAAGAATTATCAAAATTGGGAATTTTTTGTGTTTTTGGTTTACTATACTCAAACATGAAAATAGTTTTAACTAGGAATAACTGCACTAATTAAGTACTTTACAATATCTAATGGTATGTACTGAAATTATTTCTTCACTATCTTGTTACCACCTGTATCTATATACTGTAAGCATTTTTATTATACTTTGTCAAGGCTCATGTAGATATATGGTCATAATCCCTTTAGTAGTTTTGATACCCATACATAACTCCTTGACCTTATATATCAATGATCAACTCCTAACTTATAAAATCTACTATATATAACCAGTGTAAACATTATTAGCTATTACTCCTATGAGTTCTTTCTTTATGGATACCTTTTTTTTTTTTCTATTTCTCTCTCCCTCCCTCAATTACTATTATTACTATGAGTCTTGCTAGTATATGCATTGTACATACATCTTGGGTTCTTCCCCTCCTCTTTATCATTTTACATACTATCACTGATGTCTCTTGCTTGTTCTGTCATTTCTCTTTCTACTTTTATTGCTAATATAACCGACTGACTGCCGGATATTGTAGCTACTACTAAGTTTCTCAGTCTCACCTGTATTTTTATTGTAAAGCAATAAAATAGCACCACTATTACACCTACTATTAACTATCACTATTTTGCTGGCATTTCTATAATTCTTTTACTATCTATTGGTAACACTATCATTTCTTCCATTACTACTACTTCTACTATCATTATCTTACTATTACTTCTACTATCAATAAGTGTTTTGTGCTGACTGCTAGGCTCCCTTGGTACCACCTGTATGCCAGCATTTAAACTGCTGAGAATCACCATCACAAAAGTGCCATTTCTATTGTTGCTATCAACTGGGATCAATATTTAACTAAAATGACAATAGTGAAAATAAGGTGGCATGTGTGTGCATGTCCTACCAGTAACAAGATTCTTATTGCTGATTATACATGCTACCCTTTGGGACATTTACTGATGTAATCTTTAGTTTTTCTACTGGAATCAGAATGAAGGAGCTGAGGTAAAAATGTAAAGGACTTTAATATTTATATCATTTGTCAATCTTTTTACTTTAACCATTTCTATGTTTGTTTATCTTTTTCATCTCTTTATCTATATTCTTCTTTATTTCTCTTCTGCTTATCTTCCATATTTTCTTGTCACTATGACTAACGTTTATTTATTCCATGTTGATTGCTCTGCTTGCATGAGATTAGACTTGAATTTGTTTATGTAAATATGCTAAGTTTTTCTCTGTATCAATTGCATATCTAAATGCCCTGTATTTTTAATCAGTTTTCAGTTTTAGTATGTTTTTTTTTTTTTTTTTTTGCAACTGTTAAAAGCATGTGCACAGAAAATGGATAATAGAAAAAATTGATTCCTTGTTTTTATTCTAAGAAAGCTGTTAAAAATATTTAAAAAAAAAATTTTTTTATCTATTTCTGTAATCATAAGTTTACAATTTTTTAATTATTTTTTATTAGGCCAATTATTTTCCTTTTTTTTTTCTTTTTTAACCTACCTAAAATGTTGAATATTTGTTGATAAATAAGAATGGTTTTAATGTGATTGAAAATACTATTAGGTTAATTTAGTATATTGACAATTATCAGGGTAGTCATCTGGTTGCAAAACTAAAGGTACTTTTTCTGCATGTAAAAATTAAATAGTGAACGTTTAATATATATATATATATATATAGGTGTTAGAGCGAATATTCAGTTGTAATACCACTTACATGTGTCAATGTTTACAAAAAGAGTTACTGTATTACAAATTAGATATTTTTGTAACAGTTACAACTCTAGAATTTCTAAAGCATTTTCTATTGCCATTATTTATTTTCTTTTTAATATGGATATTCAAAGTTTTGAAATCAACTTTACTTTCAGCTAAAACAGCATATGTTATTCTTTGGTCCTTCATGACTACAAAAAAAAGTTGTTGGAATAAAATTTCAGTGAACAAAGGTTATATTTTTTCTGTAATCTCAATGATTTTTGAAAAATTCTTTCAATATCTAATTTGATATTAACAAAAGCAACATTAAACTTTGAAATTCTAAAATTCTTGCTTGTATTTTATAGTATAAAATGTACATATTGGAGTATCTTTAAGAAAAAATGTGCAGTGTAATGTTAAGTGGGATAATCTAAAAAAACTTCAGGAGTTATGTTAAATTATCATGTAAAGAAAAAAAAAAACAAAAATTACGAATTGATCATTTGTGTACTTGAGTTTTTAATTACATTTAGGCTAACTCAACCACCCCCAATTTATAAACAAACACTTTATGTGGATACTATTAAAAGTAACAAGTAGAAAATTTCAAATCGGTTGAATATTTCTTTTCTTGCATCCTATTAGGCAATTAAATTCAATAACTAATTAAACTCATGAATTTTAATGCAACTCCTCTGCAGTCATCCCTTAATTCATTCAAGCTTATATTTTCAAATCCTGAAAATTTGTTTAATTCATAGTATATTATAAATTATTGAATTTCAATGTAAAATAATCACGTTAAAGTTAATAAATTTTACTTGATATTTCTTAGCTATGCAAATATTCTTGGGTGTGGTTTTTCTGTACTAATAAACATGTACATATTTTTCCTGTATTACAACTCAAATCTTTATTTATTTATTTCAAATTATAACTCTCTTCTGCTTATCTTTATCATTGGTTTATTGGTTTTGATAATAATTGTCTTAATACATAATACTTCATTTTAGTGTTTATAAAAAGATATCTTAGAGAATCCTTAATTTTTTTCTCCTCGTATACTGAAATCATCTACATTTTAAATTCTGGAATCTATTTGACACCTTCATATTCACTGTTTTCATCCAACTTACAAAACAAACTTTGTATTTTTGAAAAATTATCAACAGGCTGTATAAAACAACCTAAGTATAGCACAGCAAATATTTGTCTATTTGCCCAGGATAAACTAATTAGGAATATTTGTGAGAAAAAAAAAATTTAACTTTGTTAATGAGAATGAAAATCTGAATTTTTCAGCCTCCAAAATTCAGCAAATATCAGTTGTTTTTCATATTGGATAGTTATAGTAAAGGTCTGATTGATTATTGAAAAGGTAAGAAACTTTGTAAATGAAGGATAAAAATGCTTGTTTAGGTGAAAGATACAAACCAAATAAAGTTTCACTTTATTTTGTCAGATTAAGAAAAATGAAAACTCAACTCCTTTAAATCTTTTTCAAAGCATTTTTAATTCTGGAGAGGAGAGGAAAATGTTTTTGAATCATTTAAAAATAGACTGTTAGTTTCCCTTAGTATGTGTGTGATATATATATATATATATATATATATATATAATGAAAGAGAGAAATGCAGTTTTTCAATTGAATATATCTATTACTGAATTTAATGTATATAGCTCTATTATCTAACTTGAGAGCAGCTGTTTGCTACTTAAAGACCAAATGGGTATTTTAAAGTTAGTATGTGTTGATATATACTTGTAGGTATTAGACATAAGCAGATGGAAATGTGAATGCTATTTTTAGGTTTCCAATTATGTAGACCTGTATTTTGCTAGACAAAAGATGACCCATAAAATTCATGTTCAAATTTGAATATGTAAATATCTTTGCTTGAGGCACAATTTCTTTTTCAACTGAAAAAGATCAATGGTTATCGTGATTTGCATAACTTAAGGTTTGTTTTTGAAGGAGCTTTTTTAAGTTGGTTTGTTTTTTATTGTTTTTATTTGGACACTTGTCAAAATGCAAAAGTTCCTAAAAATTTATAAGTATTAATGAAACACTAACATGTAGGGGAAATGTATTAATGATTAGAGCAGGTATATGTAATTTTTGGTGGTTTTAATGTATAAACATTTGTAATAGACAATGTTATGTGGAATTATAAAAATAAGAAAGATACTAAAAGGAAGATAATGTTGAGATTATATAACGCTTCATGTGATCATTAAAGCATTCATAGAACAGGTTTTTTGGGTTTTTTTTTAAAAGACGAGGTGGAGAAAATTTTTACATCTGAAGATGAAAATATTTTATTATATAACACTAAACTATAAAATTTTTCATGATTTGCTGTTGTCAAATGAATATTAATTTTGTTGATTCATTTGCAATGACTTACCTCAGCTTTTTTCCAATATCTTGAAGTTTAAAATTTCCAAGTTAATTTTTCTTGTCTAATTAAGGTAAACCATTTTTTCATGTTAATCTTTCAAAATTTGCTGGTTTAGACTTACTTATAATTGCAAGCTTAAGAGAGTGTTTGGTGAGACTGCTGTTTACTGTAACTCATCCGTATCTATTCATTTTAATTGGTTCAGGCATGCCAGTAACTGATGAGGTTTATACAAGATAGGTAGGACCTGCCATAACAGCTGCAAGGGAAAGTCTAAGTTGTTCTGTTGCAGCATTGTGGTTTTTGTAGTGCTGGCTCTTTTTCTCTACAGGGTCTCTTGAAGATTGAGGTAGTTTACTTCCAATGTTGTCTGTTAGCTGCTTGGGCTGTCCACTCTAGATAGTTTTCACAGGAGTGAGAGCCTTTTTAAGGGTGTCTTTTACCCTTTTTTGTAATGCACAGTAGCTCTTGGACAGTTTTCCAAAAACTGTAGTCTTTGGGAAGTGGTGAATTTTCTATTCTGGCAATGTGACATGCTTAGCAGCAAATATGGTATCACTTAACTTTTTCACTTTTTCTCGGACATCGGTGTCCCTGTGGATTTTCATCTTTAACCCTTTGGTCATACTCAAAGAAAAACTTGGTATTGAAAGGATTGTGATATTTAATGTTAATTAAATCTTTAGGTACCTTCTGCTTCGCAAAAACAATTACCGACACCGACTATGCCGATGACATAGCGTTACTGGCAAATACGCCTAACCAAGCCAAGACACTACTGCATAGTTTGGAACGAGCCACCGCAGGCATTTGCCTCCATGTCAATGCACACAAAACTGAATATATGTGTTACAACCAAACAGGCGACATTACCACACTAGACAAATTCACCTACCTAGGAAGTAGCATCTCATCAACCGAAAAAGACATCAACACACGACTAACAGAAGCATGGACAGCTATCTATAGGCTCTCAATCATATGGAAATCAGACCTGACCGATAAAATGAAACGCAGTTTCTTCCAGGCAGCGGTTGTATCGATACTACTATATGGATGCACTACTTGGACGCTAACTAAGCGGCTGAAGAAGAAACTAGATGGCAATTACACAAGAATGTTGAGAGCAATATTGAACAAGTCCTGGCGACAACACCCCACAAAATACCAACTATACAGCCACTTGCCTCCCATCACGAAAACTATACAAGTTAGATAAACCAGACACGCAGAACACTGCTGGAGAAGCAAGGATGAACCCATCAGTGATGTACTCTTATGGACCCCCGCATATGGCCAAGCAAAAGCAATATGACCAGCTCGAACATACATACATCAGCTATGTGAGGATACAGGATGTAACCCTGAAGACCTGCCAAAAGCGATGAATGATAGGGAGAAGTGGCGAGAGAGGGTCAGGGATATCCGTGCAGGTGGCATGACATGATGATGATGAAATCTTTAGGAAGTGAGCCTATAACTTGCCCATAGTTTAATTTAGGTCAAGGATTTATTGGCAATTATCATACTATTGGCTATGTTTTCTGAACTAATTATCATAGTATTGGCTATAATTTTCTTAACTATTATACTATTGGCTATAATTTTCTTAACTATTATACTTTTGGCTATAATTTTCTTAACTAATTTGATTATTTTCTAATAGGATTTGTGATAATAAATGTTATCTGATTTAACCAAGTGTGGCTCTTTGTTATCATGGACTTTTATACCCTCATAGTTACATTAAATATAAGGAAATAAGACTTCTCTTGTTTACTTCAATGGAAGTACTTTGTAGAAGATGAAACTTGTTACCCTTCATCCTAGAGTGAATACTTTTCTGATAAAATGCTTCAAAGAACAAATCATACCTATCTGTTTGCTACGTTAGAATCTTAGAATTCTTATCTCCTAATCTGTCTCCCAATAACTCTGTGGCTGAAATATATCAAAATAAAAAATTAATACGAGTACTCTTGTACTCTTGATAAATTAGGAAATTTCATTTTATTTGGAAGTTGTTAAATATTGATTCTCTCACTACATAAATGTAAACAAACTCAGTAAAGAAGCTGATTACGGGACTTGGATAATGTTGATAAAAAAATCCTAATTCATAACATCTTCAACTTATGATTTATACATAATTAAAAGCAATCAGTCTTTGATAGGAAATCCATTTATTTTAATTACTAATAGATTGGTATATAGTAGGTTAAGGTGAGGCAAAAAGAAATCACTTTAGTATATTGATTTTTGGAGATTCTTTGTGTGTGTGTATAAAATTTTTATTTTTATGCATCTTGGTTCAAGTCACTTTGAACGCTTTGGGCTTTTAAATAAGTTAAGAATGGTAGCATAAAAGTTGTTGGACTAACAAATTAAGTTTAAATTTTGGATGTGAAGGTATTTGCATTTAACTTAGCACTAATGTCTTTAAGATAGGTATGAAACTTTCTCTCTCTCTCCCCTTCACCAGTTATAGGTGAATAGTAGAGTAGACTGCGTTCTTTAGCCTTGGTAAGGCTAAACTAGTCTAGAAGAAGAAAAAAACGGTAAATTCAACCCTACAGTGTATGGGGTTCCAATCTTTCTCTGTCTTGAATATCATTTACTATCTGCAGGAAATGTTGTAAATTGCATAATATTTGTATAAATTTAATATATTAATGTTTTTTAATAGACCAGGAATGATTTCTAAAATATTAGCTGAACGAGCAAATAATGTATGTAAAGGTTTTGCTTTGTTTATACAATCTCTAAAGTTTGCTGATATTCTAAAACAGCCAATTTGTCACAAAATGAATTTTTGTTTGTAAGCTAATTTACATTGAATTAAATTTTTATAATAGTTCTATACAATAAAAGGAGAATAGAAATAAAATGATGAATTTACGAATCCTTTTTACGTTGGTTGCACTTTTTGCTATTATTTCTTTTATTATAACACTTCAATATTTTCAATCATTTTCACGGTTTCATATTCTTAGGAGTTTCTACTTCTAAATAAATCAATTCTATTATGAAAACAAATATCCCCTTACAGCTATTCCCATTTCAATTTACAAAATAAGATTTTATATAGTTCCCATTCCTACCCTATAACAAACTTTTAATTCCCTCAAAGAGCAAATTTGTGGTTTTCCAAGGCATCTTGGTAGCTTAAAATATTTTTCTATTTCACTATTCGTTTTTATTAATTAATTCAGTAATAAGTTTGAATTTAACTATGATTTTCGAAAGGAGTAATTCATCCTTTCTAAGTTTGAGAACTAGTGCTTCAAGTCAATTAGGGAGCAATATAAAGAATCAACTTTTATATAATCATTAAAATTATATAACTGTATAATCTTTATTTTTCACTTTATACAAATGTTTTGAAAGGGATATATGCTTCTGAATAGACTAGCTTATAAAAAGTAACAAAAGGATAACTTTATTCATAAAATCTGATCCAAAAAAAAAAAAAAAAATGAATACAAGTTAGCAAAAAATCATGCTGAATACATGGCCAATGTAAATGAAACCTCAGAGTGTGAAGAGTCATATTCAAATTCATATTTTTGACAATTATAAACAAGTAACATTCATTGATCCTAAATAATAAAAAGATAAGGTTTAGTATATATTTTCGAAGATAAAAGAAATTTTAATATTTTAAAAGTAATAACAATGTTGATATGACTTTATTGTATTTTTTTATTGTATTATGACAACTATAACGAAATTGCAAATTATCCATTTTTGCTTAAATAGCTCTTCTTGATTTTTTTTATTTTTATTTTTTTTATGGATTCTGCTTGTATTTTAAGAATTCAAAAAATACATCATTTAATATTTTTGTATATAGACCTATAAAACTTATCCAGAATGTTAACTTCAGAGGCTTCTTTTGAAGGTAGATAAGATGCATTTTGATGTACCATATGCATAAACATTCAGTGTTGTTTTTGACTTTAAAAAATAAGTATTAATTATAAGATTGTGAATAAAATTGTGTGTCTGTATGTGCATTCATTTTTTTTTCTAAAAATTTGTTGAGACAGTCAGTCTGAAAATCTGTAAGAAGAAATACTTGTGTAGTCAAAATTTAATGCAAGTATAAAACTCTTAGTGAGGATCCAACTCATTACTCAGTTGTTATAATCATCATCCTGCTGTAAGGAGATAATGATTAATAATATCATAAAGTGTAGTTATAAAACCTTCTACAATTATAGCTTGTCAGTTTCAAATCTTTGTTAGCGGACATAATCCCCTTTTTCATATTTTTACTTCTGAGCTTGGCATCTTCAAATCATGAAGAAAATGTAGTATATGTGCTGTAATTAGCATTCAAATGATAATTGACAATTTCTACAATTACTTCAAATGAAGTTACATTAAAAAAAAACTTAAAAACTTTTGAAAAATTGAAATTTTCCATATGACAGTAGGTACACAAAGACTGATTAAAAAAAAAAAAATCAAAATTCCATTTTTTTTTTTTTCTCCCTCTCATATAGTGCTGTATGTTATGCTCTTTAGTCAATATTTAAAATTTACTCAGCAGTATTTGCAGGCTTTCATTATTACAATAAATCCCTGCTTGAACTTCATATATTTTCTTGGTTATATCTTGACAAGTTTCAAAATGGAAATAGTTCACAAATTATCAAAATCTTTTGGGCAAGTGATATTAGTATCCTCACTTTAGACTAATTATTGACTTATTTCAGTCCATTATTGGAAATTATAGTTTCTTTATATGCTTGGAATTATAGAATTGGAACACGTCTTTTCATATCAAAACTGATCTTGCATATCTTCAAATTGAAAAAGTGAAAACATATTTTGTCATTTGGAAATTCCAACCTGGTAAGCCTTTAATGGTACACAAAATGATGTTGGTTAACTTCAGTTTGACACTCTGATATCCACAGTCAACTAACTGCAAGAACCAATCTGGCACATGGCTTCAGTTTTCATAGTAAATTTTTAATCAAAAGCAATGTCATCACTGTTATCAATGTTGAATCAGAATGTATACTTATAGCTGCTGTTCTTACACTACTTATTAAAGCTGCAATGATTAAAGAGGTGACCCTGAAAAACAGACCACTGCAACAAATAATACTGCAGTTTCTCTTGTATGAATAAGCTGTATCATTTCAATGGCTGTGAATTGCTTTTAACTGCCTTTGATTCACATGGAGGCATTCTATGAGTTGCTGGGTAACAACTAAATGAAAGCCCAGGCTTAGAACTATATCTTCTGACCCCAGATAGATGTTGAACTTGGCTAGGAGTATTAAAAATATCTAGGTTGCTAATTTACAACCAAAGCACTTGTGAAATGTTCTCTATAGTTATAGCCAAACCCAGAAACTGTTATCTAAGCAGATTTGAGTAATTTTGCTTTTGTGATCAGATTTTTAATATAAAAAAAAATTCTACCACAATGATCACTATTACTCATAACTGTTCAGAATTCATATTGGACAACAACTTGATTCTCTTTGGCCTTTGTTAATGGAATTTTGTTAACAACATAGAATCTAACATACCTCTTTACTTCTAATTTCCTATATATCAATTGAAGAGATTTGTTTGGAATTTGAGAGAAGAGCCAGCATTGTGCATCTAATAAACGTTTTTATCCAATCATCAAATGATACCCAATCTTAACATACCAAGTTGGTTAGGTTTTATGGCATATCAACCCTTTTAGGTTATTTAATGCCAAATCTTATTTATACATGTATATTAAGTATATATGATTTATAAACAAATAGATTGTAGATAACAATTTTTAAATGAGTCAGAGTTCTCTTGTTTGTACACATTTAAATGGTTTCCAGTATTATTAAATGCTAATAGTTTTATTTGCACATAATCAAATGATTTCAAATATTGCTATTCAACACTATTAATTCTATTTAACATTATTTATTTGTTTGGAGAAAATGAAATGGTTTTAAGCATTGCTACATAATACTAGTAGTTCAATTTAACAATCATTTGTTTTCACACAGTTAAATGGTTTCAAGTATAGAAAATAATTGAATATTTCTTTTTGACCCATAGGTGGTACCCTAACAGGTGCTATCACTCCAGTTCAGAGTGGACCTGGGAGTAATGACGATGAGGGGATACTCCACATTCCCCAAAGTTCTGGGACTGGAGCCTCACCTTCAGATTGTTTAGTGTCATATTTAAGACACTTATTAGGAAGGTCTTATGCCTCTGCAGGGATGCAGTTGATGTATTCTACAATCCCAGCTGACTAGACTACTAACATACCAGGGTGTGTGTGTTTTGATAGAATTTGCAGATACTACATTATACATTATTATATCGTAATAGAGATACAATGTTATTAAAGATATAGTGTATAATAACAATTTTGATCAGATATTTTGAGAAAATAAAATAAATGGGCTAAATGTAAACTTTTTAAACAGTGTGTGTGTGTGTGTGGGGGGGTCTGTTTTTGCATACAGGTCAGATATGGCTAGTTGTAGCATATCAACCTAATGAGACCAAATGAATTACATGTAAAATAAGAAAAAGAAATGCCAACATTATCATTTTGCTGGATGCATTTGACTTAGTCAAAACACAAATTGTTTACAATTGTAGACCAAGTGCTCTCTCTAAATTCACAATGTTTGAGTTGCCACTTCAAGTACTCCTATATGATTATTTTATTAATTTTTTTTTAGTTCTTTATTATAAAGAATGCTTCATAGTATTTTCCTCTTGATTGTCTGTTCTGACTGCCAGAAACTGTCATTTTGTTCTATCATATTTTGCTGAAAATGCTTAATTATTCTAAGTTGTTCAGGTTTCTATCTATATTTCTAGATTTTTGATAGCTGATATTTATTTAAATCATTCCTTTAACCAATTGGTTTGTGTTTGACTCCAGATCTTATTCCATATACGAGGTGCCTTCAATGTTTCCAGACTTTTTTTTTTCGTATGGGCACTTTTATTGATAGTACACACATGAAACTCTAGTCCCCTTCGAAGTAATCTCCTCCTGCTGCAATGCACTCGTACCGTTCCAACAACTTCTGGAAGGCCCCATGGAAGTCCTCTTGTGTGAGCGTGTCAATGACCTTTGTCACAGCCTCTTTCATCTCCTCAATTGTCTCATAATGACAGCCTCTAAGTTTTTCCTTGAGCTTATGAAATAAGCAAAAGTCACAGGGAGCAAGGTCTGGATTATAGGGAGGGTGAGGAACTGTCTTGATGCCCATTTTGGTCAAATAGTCTGTGACAAGGATGGAGTTGTGGACTGGTGCATTGTCCTGGTGGAAATACCACTGACCCGATTTAAAGAGTGCTGTCCTCTTCTGACAGAACTCCCTTAAAACCTCAACATAGTATTTCTTGTTGATTGTCTGTCCAGTGGGAACCCAGTGCATGTAGATCATGCTAGTGCTGTCAAAAAAAAACAATCATCAAAAGTTTGTGGGTGGATTTGCTCTATCTGGCATTCTTGGGTCTAGGAGAGCCAGCATGCTTCCACTGGGAACTCTGTCTCTCAGTCTCTCGGTCATAGCAGTAGATCCAGCTTTCATCACGGGTCACCAGAGCATCAAGAACTGTGGGATCTGAATTGATCAGCTCGACCATCTCCCTGCTGTCATGACAATGTCTTTCTTTCTGATTTTCTCTGAGCACCCTTGGGACAAACTTCGCACAAATCTTTCGCATCTTCAGTTCCTCGCGAATAATTGTGTGTACAGTTCCCACACTGACATCAAACTGTGCACTTATTGTCTGTATAGACACACGACAGTCGTTATCCATCTTTATTTGGCCAATCAACTCTGGTGTTCTGACTTCCTTACTCCTCCCGCACCTCTTATCATCCCTCACAGACTCCCTGCCTTCCTTGAATCTCTTATACCACTCAAAAACTGATGCTTGATTCATGCAAGATGGCGGAAAAGCAGTCTGAAGCATTCCATATGTTTCTGTGGCATTTTTTTCCAAGTTTAAAACAGAATTTTATTGCATATCATTCTTCTAAAATGTCCTCATATCCAGATTGCATTTTTGAAATTCATCAGCTGTGATAATCGGGCTTTAGTCGGGTGTATTCCAATTGCTGCTGTAGCTGTTGGTTTGAACCTGAAATCATAAAAATTGGTCAGTCATCTCATAAGATGTATAGCAATAACATACTGAATTTTCAAGTGTCTATGACAATTTTAAATGCCTGTACAAAAAAAGTCTGGAAACTTATTGAAGGCACATCATAATTGTTGAATATTTGATACTTTAATGTTTATGTAAGCATTTCTATTTTCTTAATTATTTTTTGTCTATGTCCAATTTCTCTAGAAATTTTATGAATATTTTCTATTTATAGGGATTGAAGAGATGGGTTATGAAGTTGTCAGATTTCAAGGGGATGTTGATGAAGAATTGATCTGTGCTATCTGCAGTGGTGTTCTTGAGGATCCACTTCAGGTGAGTAGAATTTTTTACTTTTTATTATTTACTAATATTTCACTTACTGTATTTCCTTTTGCATTCCTTTCTTGATTTTTCATCTTTTGTCATTATTGAAAATTCATTTGAAAGATTTGCCAGACGAATAATTGATTATTATGGAATTAAATATGAACGTAGAAATTGCCAAAAAAATCCTACCCTCATGTTATAAATGCTCCAAACTGAATTTTTTATTCCTATATAAGTTATGTTATTTTAAAATATATAAAATGAATAATTTACACCATGAAATCTCATTTAGGACTAGAGTTAGGACTTTTCTTGAAATAATGACTTAATAAAATATTATAAACAGTCTCTATCACTTTTTTTAATGAGCTTTTAGTCCAACTCTAGACAAAAATGTTAATTCTTACATTTAATATAAATACCCACCTCCAAATAAAACAAGTCTTATTTTTATCAATTGATTTATGTGTATATTGAAGAATGTGCAGGGAAAGTTCTTGAAAGCTTCATTATTTTTATTTTCTAAATGAAATGAAAAATTCATACACGTCTTTATTTTCAACCTGATCATTTACTTAAAAAAATCTTAAACTTTTAATCCTATTAGGCTTATTGAAAAGGATAACAATTTTACATCTTAGAATTTTTATAGATTATAAAAAATGTATCTTTTTTTATTAGTAGAACAAATTATACAACAATTTTCCTCTTGTAAGTAAAACAAAGTTGTAATTTGGAAGATTTAAGAAAAAAAAAGATAAGAACTGTTAAAGTGGGTTTGTGATTTTGAAATATTCAAGTCCTACATTTTGAACACATTGATTTCAACACCCAGGGATGGGGGGTAATTATCTTAATAAACATCTATTTTTTCTCTTAGTATCCATTTGGTGCTGGGTGTTTACATGAACTTTGGGTAAAATTGTCTGGCTTGAATATAGGGTCTGCTAAGTTGTGTATTTTAAAAGATATATTGTATATCCTGATTTTTATTGTCTGCTATCTTTCAAAACAAAAAAATCCAGATAACATACTTGGATAATAAGAAGAGAGAAAAGCATTACACCCTGTCTGAAGTTATTAAGCAAATTACATAAATTTAATTTATTCCAATTTGTTTTTCAAAATCTGTCAAATTTTAAACAATCAATTTAATTGTCAAAACAAAGCTCAAGTTAAAATTTTTGGTAGTATCAATGTTTTATTGAATTTATTTGATGTATTCTAAAAACTGCCATCTGAAGTTATTAGGCAAAAACCAAATAATCACATTTTATTTCAATAAAGAGGTAATAAAATCATCAAAAATAAATCAACAAATAACAAATGCATGATAAGTCTTTGAATCTTTTACATTTTAATATAACAACCCTTATTATCAATAACAGCCAGGAATTTATTATCCATTGATTTTGTTAATTCTTTTTACTTCAGCAGGTTCAATTTGTGACCTGGTAGTTTTAATTGCTTCTCATAGATTTGCTTTGCTGTTATATCGTTTACCACCTTCATATAATTTCATCTTCCCTATTGACCATAGATTTTTGATTGGATTCAGATCAGGATCGTGGCCATTCCATTATCTTCTCTCCTGTAAATCTTTTATGCTCAAAGAATTCACAGGTAAGCTTAGATACATGAGAAGGAATATTGTTATGCATAAATACACACTTCACTTTGAAACTGTGAAACTGGGACTTTTACCATGCAAAAAATGTCTTGTCAATTAAATCACAATAGTTAGCACCAATTCAGTTTAACTCCTTCATTGACTTTAAATGGTCCAATAATTGTTTGGTGACCAATTTCAGCACATATCATCACATTATTGCTTCTTTGTTGCCTTCTTTTAGCCACAGGCACATCTGAGTTGCTAAAAATCCATCCTTTACCCAATCCATCAGCTCCAGCAAATATCACTCAAGATTTGTCTGAAAATTCCTTTAAAAAAGTCAACTTTCATGTATTTTCTAGTCCAAGTTTGACATTTTAAAACATTTTCTTTAATGAGAGGAGGTTGCCTTGTAGATTTTTTTAATTACTGATCCCAATTCCCAAAGTATTCCTAGACCTTTGTTTTTCTTTACCCTCTTTTCAAGCATCTACGTGCCGGCCAAAAGTGGTTGTTTCGCTTTAACTCACTTTAGTCTATGTTCATCTCAAGGAAGCAAGTTCTTAAAGTCTTTTCCTTTTCTTGGAGTTCTCAACTTATATTTTCAACAACCTTCTTTATCATTCAGTGATTTCTGCAATGCTCCTTGATATCTCCAAAGTGGACATTCACCCCCCCCCAACTTTATTTTCTATTTTTCAGCAGTTAAATCCTTCCCTTTAGTCATGTTTCAACATATACTATGGACAAAAAGAAAAAAAAAAGTTTCCATTAGATTTCTGAGGTCTTAAGCTAATATTAGTTTAATCTGCATACAAACTTTAGTCATTTCATTTTGGTAAATTCCAAAGATTTCAAAAACTAAGCATTAAAAAATGACAGAAAATTTAATTAAATATTTTTCTAAGGATGGAATTGGATGATTTTAAATTTGAGGAATATTGGTTCAAAACATTAAGTTGAGATTTATTTGATTTGCATAATAACTTCAGACTGGCTGTAGAATAAGATGAAATACTAAGTTTTACTGTCAAAAAATGTTTTTCACAAGCTGTTTTACTGTCTTTGGTTTTTTTTTTTTTTTTCATCTTTTCATTTTTCATTGACAAGCTTTTGAGTAGATGATAGGTAATTCTAAAGAATCCTGCAACTATGTTTGAGAAGTATTTGCTTTACTAAACAATCTTATAGTAAATTCCCAAAAGAACTCAATCACATTTCTTTTCAGTCTAAAAGTTCAAAAGCTGTTTACTCAATTCTGTTTTAAAAATATAATTCCCCTGTTTGATTTGACTATTTTGCAGAAATTTTGCCTAAACAATCCTTAGACAAAATAGACGACCTACTTTGATCAAACCTGTTGATTTTTTCAAACCCATAAAAACAATTCTCAGATCAATAATAATACTCAATAGTTAAATGATAGTTATATTCAGTGATTTATTGCATTAATTATTTCATTACATAAATATCTGCTTTGATCGTCCCAATCACTGCATTGAATCATAATTTGTATATAACTAAAAAGTAGAATAGATAATTTTTATGTTTGTTTATTTTGCCTTAGAAGTTTGATAGTTAATGTAAATGGATAACCAACTAAAAATGTTTTTCTGCATATTTACAATATACTTTATTTGATAAATTACAAATTAAAAGTATTTTCAAATTTCATTGTTTGGTAGAATTCAATTTTGAGAATGTTATAGAATATATTAGTTTGATAATGTAAAAATGAGCTGACTCTCAGAGTTGACAGCCATTTTGGCATGTCATAAAAAAGTTAAAACTTTTGAGATGTATCAAAGAAAATATGTAGCGGTTCATTGTGTATTTCTGATAGTTTGTTAGCCAACACGGAAACATTAGTTGTCTCCCTTGTATCACAAATTAACTTATCTGACCTTTTAGCTTTCTGTTGGGTTTTCGGCAATGTTGATCTAATTTTTTTTCACTTTTTTTCTTTTTCAATTCTTTTTTTTAAATTTATAATTTGTGGATTTTATTTCTGTCAAGTTGTTCATAAAAAAAAAATACATTTTGTTTTTAATTCTATTTTCCCTTTCTGGGTGACCAATTAACATTAGGTGGGTGGCGATAATCTAATACTTGATAGCCTAATTTTTTTTTTTTTTTTTAATATTCTCATCAAATTAGATTCTCAACTGAATTTAACCTCTGCTACTTTTCAGTATTTTAACTGTTATGCAGCAGCATAACTAGTAAAATTTGCTAATTTTAGGATTTTTAAATAATTAACATCAGTTCTTCTCTCTGTTTCACAAAAATATTGAATTCTTTTTCTTATAAAGCAATCACTGTCTATGAGTTTAAGCATACACAAAACATTGTATTTGTGAATATTAGCTGTTATTATCAGTGAAAAAATTCGGATATATCCATATTTCTGGGTTTTTTCTTTGATTTATATATTTTCTTTGTTTTTTATTTTTATAAAAGAAACTAAGTAACATCTAGATATATTTACATATTTGCCACTTTTCTTATGATAACATAATGTTTGCTTACTTCAAACAGTTGATGCCAAGAATTTTAGTGCAACAACAAATTCTTTCAACACTCAATTTATCTGTCTTGTAATACAGGTGTACTGTAGAAAAGTGTGGCACACAGCATCAAGTTCTTATCAAAAAATACTAAGAAAATGAATCAAAGAAAGGAGATATGATATGATATGAAAAGAAGATTAAAAAGAACAAACTCAAAACAGCTTCAAAATGGGAGCTTATTTGTAAATTATAAGAACATAAAACACTCTCATAAGCTGGACTAAAAAGTATTATCTTAAACACAGTTTTTATTATAAAATCAATTTTTTTTTTTCTTATATAATATAATCTAATATATAGTGTGTGTGTGTGTGTGTGTGTATTTATGTAACACTTTTACAGAACACACATATACTTCGATTCAGACAGAAATGCCAGTAATATATAAATAATGCCATCTTTTTTATGGATACTATGCTTGTGAAAACATATTGATCTTTACTCTATTGTTTGTAGCCTAGTACCAGATGAAACTGAGTTTGGTAATATTACATAGGTACTACATACCTTAAAGCAACATATAAAAAGATTTATCAGATAAACTTTGACTTCATCTTTTTAGAGTATCTAAAACTTAATGATGCCAAAGTTGTATCTTTATATAATTAGTTATAAGTTTCAGATTAGTTTAAACCTTTCTACTTGTTAATATACAAATATTGTACATTATGTTAGTATCTTGAATTATATGGCACCGCTATAACCAGGCACTAAACCTTTTAAGAACTTTTCATAATTACCATTGTAATGCTGAAGTAAAATGGTGTATTGAATCAAGAAAATTTTTAAAAAATCTGTAGGGCCTAAAGTTCTCTTAATTTTGGTTGGTATTTTCCTCATAATAATTACCGTTTCATTCTTTCTTTGCACAAAAAAGGGTTTAAATTTGCAAATTTTGATTCTTGTCCTCAACTTTCTGCTAACAGTTATTAATCATCAAATTGGCTCTGATTCTAATCTTTCATTTTAAGCTTACAAGAATATATAAAAATGCTTGTACTTAGTTGTAGTATTAAGAAATATCAAATAACAAATGAGTTGTTTGGTATACTCTTAAGTCTCTTCTAAAATTTGTCCAAAGTGGTCCAAAGTAATAATTGTTTATTTTATTCTCATTATTAATAAAATGAAAATAAAAAAAAAACAACTAATTATTCAGTTTGTATTTTAAATTGCTTTTTGGCTATGTGGATTAAATAATTATGTTTCTAAAAAAAAGTTTTTTCTATCTAATTTGTTAGGTCATTGCAGTTATAGAAAATATAGAAGCCTGGATTATAATAACCCAGAACTTTATTAGGTTTACTTATTTTTGTTTTGATTTATTGGGGAGGGGAAGATGCTCAAGTTGTTCTGAGCTGAATTGCCTCCCTTTAATCTAGTTTGCAGACAAGAATTTGGAAGTGTAGATACATTATCTGCTGTTTATTCTTCTCTGAAAAAAAAAAAAAAAAAAAATTATTCCAAATTACTTTTTTTCTTCTCAGCTCAAAATTAAAATGAATACTAATGATCACAAAATATTACAAGAGTAAAATTTTGCAGTATTTTTATTTGTTTCAATTGTTTTCTGTTGTGTATTCAGTTTCTAGTTTTAACAAAATAGTGCACTGCAAACTTTTTTTGAACACTTAATATTATCAGATGTACTCATTAAAAAAAATTATAGATTTACATTAATGATATCTCTAAGAGGATATGTTTCAATATATAACATCAGTTAAGAGACATCTAGAATAAATATTACGAGACAAGATCTCTTTGTGTTAATGTAATATTTTTCAACTCTTCAATTAAAAAATACATTCTTAGTTTTCTTTTGAACTTTTAGCTCTTTTAGTGTGAAGTATTTTTAATATATATTACCCAGTTGGCTGGGGGAGGGGCTGTAGAATACACTGACTACTTCTCTGTAGAGGGGTAAGACTCCCCCAAACGAGTGTCCTGAGTATGACACTAAGCAATCTGATGGTGAGGTTCTAGTAGTGCTGGAGCTTTGGGGGAATGCGGTGCACCTCTACATTGCCATCGCTCCCAGGTCCACCCTGGCCTGGAGTGGTAGTACCTGATAGGGTCCTGTCTATGGGTCAAATAGAACTGTGTACTTATGCTAAACTGAATTTTTTAAAAATAGAACTGTTTTTGTATGCTAAACTGAATTGTTTGAAACAGAACTGTTTATATGTATAAAAATGGATTTGGCATTATATAACCCACAATGGTTGATGTACCATAAAACCAAACCAAACCTTTAATATATATCTAACACTGCTTATTTTTTTCATGGACAATTTTAATAAGAGGTTAATTTTTTAATTTCAAAAATGCAATATCAGAAGTTAATTGCTTTTAATGCGATTTTAATCCTTTTTAAATATTACTTATGACTTTAACTAAATGCAAATTAACATTTATTGATTAGTTATCCCTGCCTCCAAGTAAAATTTGGGGTTACGATAAAGATTTTAAAAATATTGATGATAATTTATGATGTTGGTTCTGAGAAAGGTAAAGAAGTAATTACTTTTTAAATAGATAATTATTGCTGACTTTTTTTTTTTTTACTAGTTAAGTTTTTAACTGAAAGAAATTATAAACAAATAAAAAAATCTTTAGTGATGTTGTTGATGAAATTTTAAACTGTTACAAACTTGAATGATAATAAGGATAGTCTCAATTTGCATCAGAATGAGAAATTACATAAGAAAAATAAATGTTAAGTATTTCATAATCAAGTAATTTTTATCAATTAAAGTTTGATTCTGTAAACTGAAGTCTTCTCTCTCTTAAAATATAATCTTAATATTTAAGATTCTCTCTCTTTCTCTCTCTCAATGAAAAGTAAAAAATATCTTTAAATCTATACAGGATAATGTTTTTTGCAGATTTTAAACTTTTCTTTCAAAAATCTAATGAATACATAATTTTTTTTTCACATCTCTTTTATAATAAAAAATATAATCATAACAATAAATAAGTTGGATTTTTTTCCTAAAATTTTCAATTTATGTAAACCATATGACATGTAATTTATTAAACTGATATATCAAAACTTTTATTTATGGTAGAGATTTGGATGTAATTGGAGAAATGAAACTATTTGCTTTTAGTTTAGTGTTGATTTCATTTAAACAGTTTGGACTTATCTCAACCCACTGACTTTACTGTTACTCTTCCTCTAATCCTTAGTCATTTTCTATTCTAAAAAATTCAATATTTCTGATCTTAAAAAAAATCAAGCAATCAAGTGTGTTTTTGTTTGGCTTTTTAAAGTAAGTTTCATCAGCATTCAGCTTGTGTGGGTGTGTATTGAAAAATAAGGAAAAATGAATTGTCAGTGGTCAGGAATTCAGGCAATTATTAGCAGCAAATATATATTGTGTCAAGATTTAAAATTTAACCAATAAACATTTAATTTTTTTCAATATTCTTGTAAAATCTTGGATAGAAGTGTTGTATTTTCCTGGTTGTGATATCAGCTGTTTTTTATTTACTAAGCTTTCCTTAGATATAGCATTGCAGGTCTTTGGTATTACAGTACCTGTTGTTGTTATTATTGTTGTTTAAGTGGTCATCTGACACAAAAGTTGTTATAATCCCTGTATATGATTATGTAAGAGTGGAGAGAAAAACAGGAATAGGAAAAACTGAATTAATGAGGACAACATTGTATTGCTGTTTTGGCAGATCTCTAGAAAGAAATATTGAAAAATAAAAACCTCGAAAAACAAATATATTAACAAGGAAAGGTGTATTTATAGGTGAAATATATAAGACACTTTACAATCTGAATATTTGTTTAGTGAAACTAAACTTTCCTTGTTCAGTTTGAGGAATGGATGGTTGTGTTTATAAGGTTATGACTTGTTAGTGTGCAAATTGTAATTGTATAAGTGTCAAAAGGTGTGTTAGAAGATTTTTGTTTGTGGACAGGGAAGGGCTACTCTTAAAGCAAGGATTTACAGTATTTCTTATTTTGTGGATACCTTCTTTGTAGCATTAGTTGTGGATAATGAGGGTTTAATGTTAACATGGAAAGAACTATAAAGGAGACACAATGCTGCTCATAAATAGTATGGATATGACCATTAGAAAGGGTTGCTATGTGGTTTTCATGTGTGTGTCAATAGAACCTTTGTGTGAGTCTTTTACACAGCATGTAAATTACATGAGTAAGAACTGTTAGGAAGTGATCAATGTAGGTTACACATGTTTGTGTGTGTATATGGGCCATCATGTTGCAAAATCATATAATTTGAAAAGATGTGGCATAGTGTTACAAATATAAGAGCTCTTTAGATTGTCAGAGTAATTATCATCATTGTATCTTGATAAATTACTGTATTTTATTCTCATTGGCAAAAATTTGTTGTAACCCCCCCCCCAAAAAAAAGTTGATGTTTTTAACCATCAACTTTAAATTATTATATCTCAGCTTAGAAGAAAATTTATCATTTAAAATAAGAAGCATTAAAATTTCTGCATTATTTGCTAATGAGACTATTTATTTTAAGCCACAACTTTGTTTTTGAAGATCTTACAAGAAGTGATCAAGATGCTTTAAAAAAAGGTCTGGTGAATTAACCAAGTGGAGTAGTTTTGCTGTATAGTTCATTGTTTCATTTGCAAGATGTGCTATCAGGTGTTATCATGGAGAAGAATTAGTTCCTTTTGATTGACAAATATTAGATGTAAATGTTGCATTTCTTGGTTAATTTGCTGGCGATACTTTTCTATTGTCATGGTTTTGCTAGGATTCAAGATGAAGTGGTTGACTCCACTTGTTGACTGCCAAACAATGACTATAACTTTCTTTTAATGCAGCTTTGGTTTGAGGAAGTGGTTGTTTTTTGTTTTAGTACAGCCATTCCAATCATTAGTCAGGTACAATCTATTTTTCATTGCATGTAACAACATGATCAAAAATGAATGATTTTTGTTTTGAAAAAGAATCGCTGAGTTTTTTGGGTTTTTTTGTAGCATTAGTTTTTTTTCCCAGTTCTATGGCACCCATTTATAGAATTTTGTTTGTTTTCTTCTCCAATTTGGTACAGATATCAACCATCAACTGATTAACATTCATTTCTTCAGCAACTTCTCAAATTGATTTGGATTGGTCTACCTGAATAATGACTCTCTATTGGTCATTGCTAATCACAAAAGATCCACAACCCTTATCTTAGGAACTTAGAGCCAATGTTGAGCTGTAAATTTATTGATGAAGGCCAAATGCTTGGTTGATATTCACAACAATCTTCATTTCTTCATGTCCTTTTCTGAACTTGTATATTAAATGGCTCATTTTTTTTTCCATTTTTAATTTAATGGCCTAAAAGAAATGAGAATAGTGAAAAGCAAATCATTCGTATCAATCAGAGTGAAATGTGTAATTTAAAAAAAATATATTGTATAGTTTATTCCAAAATATAGATAAAAGTTAAAAAAAGAAAATTGTAATTATTTTTGCACCAACCTAATATCTTTTAATTACAAAATGTTTTATTAATGTATGAAGAAAAGCAGTATGATGTAAAAAGACAGTTTTTATTATCTATATAGAAACTTTATTCAAAACAAACTCTCTTCATATCCTATGTAATTAATTTAAATAAACCAAAAATCCTGCTCTTCAACAAATTCTTCGTTATCTACTTCATTATGAGCCCGTTGAAAATCCTTTTATGAAATGTAGTGTGGTTATTTTTTTTTTTTTTTTTTTTTTTTTAAAGCTTTAAATCCATATCTCTCTCCCATAATATTTTATGTACTTAGAGTATGAAGGTATATATATTTTCTTTGTAATATCTAAAAAAACAAAAACAGCTGTTTTTACATTAAGCACTTTTATCCTTCATTATAAAACAATCTTATTGATCTATACCACATTACTAATATATATATATATATATATATATATATATATACACACACACACTGTACATGCAATGTAATAACTCTATAGAGGTAGTATTACTTCTGGTGGCATTGCTCTTTTTTTTCTTTTTTTTTTTATCTTCATACCTATTTTTGATCTGCACTTAAAATTCTTTAGTTTCTCACACATTTTAGATTTTTAATATTTGTAATTATAATCTGTAACTTGATAGAATCTGGGGTTCTCAATATTTCATAGCAGCTGATACCAAACACTGTAGTATTGATGTCTTAATAGACTTATGAGGAACTTAATGAAGAACAAGCAATCTTGAAAGTTCTTCTTTTAATTTTCTTACTTTTTATTTTATTCTATTTATTTATTTTGCTTCTTTTTTTTTTTTTTTTTTTTTAGTTTTGTTTATTTTGAATACGCAGATAAATTGATACAAATGAATGTCTACCTGATGATGAATTAATAGACACTGTTTTGTATTAAACTTGAGGATCTTTCTTTACACTTTAACAAGTTTTCCTCTTTTTTTTTTTTTTTTTTTTTTTTTTTTTTTTTCTTAACAACTCTTGATGTTATTAAAATTCCCTACACACCTTCCTTTTACTATTTTCTATTCTAGTTTACTTGACTCATTTTTTGTGCATTGCCTAAATCTTATGCAACAGCCAGTTTGAATTTTTCAGTAAGTTTGACATTTTACTGGCATCATTAAAAATTTATTTCTGAAACTGACCATTTTAGATTCTTTTTGAAAAAAAAATCGGATAATATATGATTATACAGGATTAAATTAATCTGAGATTAACTAGTGACTATTTATGCACACTTGCAATTAGATTCCTGTGTATGGGTCTTTCCAACTTTTCACCAAGTCAGTTGGAGGCCATACATGAATCAAGACTCATGCATAGCCATTATAACATTTGTTTGGTTCTTTTAACATCCCCCTTTAGAGGTGCCTCGGGTGCCAAACAATAAACTCAGCCCTGCTAAGTAGGTACTGCCTGGAGGGAAGCCCCCACCCCCCTGACCAGGCAATCAACTTCAACCCATTCAACACAAACACCATGTGAACCCTTGAATGCCAGAAAATGTAGAATTTATGTATTTTATGGACATAGTCCAAAAATACTTGTTGCTTATATATATATATATATATATATATATAATCTCATATACTAAACATAACTATTATAGGACAGAAGTATTATTTTTTTTACAATATTTAAATATCATTTTTCTACTTATCACCTATTTTGAATATTTTATTTACTTTGTAAATTGTGTTTTGTTTTTGTTATATTAAAAGTAATGTACATTTTAAGGATTTTCAACATCAGAAGCAAAAAAGTGTGATATAATCATATTTAGCAGAAATAGAATTTATGAGTCAACAATGTTATAAATCTGAGATAAACTGATTGAAGAAAACCAATGTCAGAATGAGTACCACACTGCAGAGGACATTTTTGTTTGCCAACCAAAAGCACCAGGGGTGAAAAGGAATGAGTCTCATATCAGATATCCAAAAGCAAATGACAGCAAATAAAATGTTTTTCGTTCTCTGAAATAAGAGATCAATTGGGAAGAAACTGCATTTCTTTACTGAAATTGAGTATGCATTACACCTTGGTTATTTTGGCACTAAGCAAAACAAAAACAAAAAAATGTAGCATAAGAAGATCCAATGGAAGGGAGAGAAAGAGAAAATGACTTAGTCAAACAAAGACTTCTTAAAAAAATGCTTTAAGGAAACATTAGATGACAAAGAATTAATAAAAGCACAATGAAAATAAATTAAAGCAAAGCTCCTCGTTATTTTACTGACAAAAACCTCAAGAAACTGGCAGTAAAAGGAAAGAGCAAATGTATCTTTGATAAGCATCCATACAAATTCACAAAGAAATTGTTTGAAGAGAAAAAGAGCAGGTTCCTTAATATGTAGAAAGTTTGAAAGTTCATCTTCACATAAAGTTTATCATAACCAAACAAGATGATGTTTCGCTGAGCCATTTCAGCATACTCACTAGACAACATTCATTGCAGAAAGAATTCAACACTTCACAGATGAAATTATTTAAAGTAAAAAATTTTATTCAGGAAGTACACCAAGTAATAAGTCTGTTTTACAAGATGCCTGTGGTTATATCACTCCTCTGCAAACTTATGAAAAGATCACGTCAAGAAATTTATCAGAGAGGATTGGAGGCTTAACAGATGAAATCCATATTCTCAAGAAGGATTCCAAATCCTTACTGCAATTTTGGTCCATTTTGCTAGAAGACCTTTTTTGGCATTTTTGTTTAAAAAATAAAACTCTTTTCATTTTAAGTAATAATTGTGTAGATATGCAGAAAGCTGAAATTCCTGGTTTTCCAGATTGTACTTAAATCTAGGCTGTGGAAAAGCATAAACAAAAACTAAGCACAATAAATCAACTTTCATTGATAATACCTATTGGTCAGTGGGGCATGTGCTTTAAAAAAAAATCAAGGGTTTTTCTGGATTCCAGAATATATCAGATTTATGTACTTTAAATGTATATAAATGAAAGAGAAAAAGAATACTGTCTTATCACAAAAGGCTTTTATAGATGATATATCACTTATTTCAGAGTTAAAATCTTGTCATCCATCTCGAAGAACCTTTTAGTTATACAAGCATGAAAATAATGCTCTCTAATTGTTGCAGTCTATCTTTAATAAAGGAAGCAGTCAGAGAAATAAAGTTCTTCATTAATGAAAATAAGATTCCTACAGTCTGTGAAAGATGTGATAAGAACCCGAGATGTTGCTACTCCTTACAAATTGCCATTACTAGAAAGGAGTGATGAAACAACTGAGAAATGACTTATACTCCATTGGTGACATCACTTACAAGAGTTGAAACAATGGAGTATTTAATTAATATTTTAGAAAATAATTCAGAGTGCCTATCTCTCCTTGAGAAAAGTAACATTATATACAACTTGACATCAAAGCTGAAACTATCAGCAACATCACTTGTTAAGGAATATAAAGTCAGTAAGTCACGGTTCTTGAAATCCACTTGTAAAAAAAAAGGCAATCTTCTATCATAACTAGTTAGAAATTGAATGTCAGAAATATTATGGAAGTTGCAGAATCATCTTAAGATGAAGGAGCTGGTTGGTGTTGTGTTAATTGACAAGAATCGGTGTCGGTTACCATTCACAGCATTGGATGTCGAAAGAATCCACAAGAAATAGAAGAATTATAGTGACAGAAAAACTTTACCATATCAAATAGAGAAAGAGTATTTCCACAGTTGTTGGACATTTGAAACGGGTTGAACGGATCAGGTGGAAAAATATCAAAGAAAGATATATTACATGGCATGATATCAAACAAGTAAATCCAAATAGAATAAGTTTCTTTATAAAGCCAGTATACAACATCCTAACAATGAAAGTCTATCAGCATCTCCAATCAGGTAATTCAAAAATGTTTTGCATTGAGTTCTCAGTTTCTTTTGAAGAAAATTATCATCTGGGCATATCAATGTATTTCACATCTGCAGAGTTGGAAGCTGTGTTATTGCCAATTCAGTTTCTGCATTTCTAACTAAACTCAGCTTATCACTAGCAAAAAACACTGAAAAATATCAGACTTCAGAATCAGGAAAGAGATGCATAAAGATCAATTTGGGATTGGGTTAATTTTTGTAATAAGGATTCAATATTTTTTCTACTCACCATCAAAAAATGAGATTTAATCTCTTGTGTTTGAGCAGGAAAAAATCTGCTCTCTTTTTAGATCATAAAATCATAATTTTTTTTTTTACTTTCCGGAAACTCAAGACTTTATCGAGTCATGCATAAGTAAATCTTATTTGTAATTCATTTCAGATTAACAACAATCTTCATGGTTAAAGATTTCTGTTATTTATTGACATTTTGTAATTAACAAAAACATCAAATAACTTGAGCATATTTCGAAGAAATGACACCAATAGTTACCCACCCCCACTTGAAACGATATTTGTGTTGGTTTGTTTTTAATACATCTGAAAAAAAACCCCCTGAAATCTTTATTAATAAAGAAGATTTTGTTTCTTTCCTCTATAGATGGGCTATTCATATAGAGCTACCAAATTTTCTAATTTTTCTAACAGAAAAATTGTAAAACAGACATTGTTTACTGAAATGAATTAAGTAGAAGGTATTTCTTATATTTGTTTGTTAGTCTCTGATTTTTAAAGCTGAATATGCAAATTATTTGTCCTTCAGAAAGGAGAGGCATTTCTGCTAGACAAGAATGTTAAAACGTCAATTCACATACATTTTGTTTATTTTATATATATATATATATATATATATATATATAAACAATGGACAAACTTTATCAAGAAAGATCTTAAAATAAAAATTACAGTATGCAAATATGAGTTTATTCAGTATGTTTTTTAATGTTTCAGAATATCATCAAAATGTTTACAATATGATATTTCAGCTTTGAATTGTTTTTGACATTGTGCTTTATACTGTTTTGTTTTCGATTGAAATCTCTGATTCTCATCAAATGCTTTTTTGTTTGTTTTTGATTTCACTTTAGTTGCCATGTTGGCTTCTTTCTCCAAGTATTTAATTGCATCTTAATTTCAACTTAAAGAATTTTATCATCATTTGGAACTAAACGTGTTTTCGTCAAATTTACTTCCACGTTTATTAAGGTAATAAAGGTTTGGGAACGTTTTTGAATAAAATACTGTTCTTTTATTTTGGCCAATAAAAAGGAAATGATCTTTGTGGCAATAAGACCTATATAGGTATTAATACAAGAATAGTTTGTCAGAAAATATGGCAAAATGTTGTTAGGTTCAACTTTGCATTTGTTGGGAGTTTCTAACTTTTCTGACACTCATTTTATATTAGCTAATTTCAATGTAGGTTTTATATAGTTTCATTATGTATTGTTCTGATCAAGTATTGACAATAGAATGTGTACAATCCGGTTATTAAAAAAATTAAATACAGAAATAAAAGATAGAAAATGTGATCAAGATGAGAAAATAAAACAGATAAAAATAATAAAATGATTTAAAAAAAAAAAAAAAAAAAAAAAAATTTTTTTTACTCACTTTTAAGTCCTCATCGTTTTTTTTTTTTTTTTCTTTTTCTTTTTTTCTTGTCAATTATGACATCTGAATTCAGATTTAATCCCATGATGGTGTTTATAAATAGATGTTATGTGTTTTTTAAAGCATTCATATGTGGTAAATGTTGTTATTATTATCAACAATGTAATTGTGTCATCTCGATATGTTTCATTGCAACTTATGTGGTAAAATGTTATAAAGCATAAAATGCAAATGATTTTCATTATAACCTTTTAATCATTTGTGGTTTTACTTTTTAGATATGTGCTCGAGAATTTTGTTGCCTTATATCTTGTCTGCAAGTTTAAAAAGGGACAAAAGGCAGGGTTATGCTTGCTACTGGATAAAGGTTGTGGATAATCTAGAAAATGTATTCATTGATCTCTTTATTCTTGATACTTCAGTAGAGCCACAAAAATTGTTTTATATTTTTACTTGTGTAAGTAGCAGAATAATGTAAGCATTTAAAACATTCTTCTGTGCTATACAAACCAAATAAGACCATAAAAAAAATAAAAATGAAACAAACAGATTATGAATTGAAGATGAGGAAAAAGCTAATTGATTTATTGAACTGCTTTTAATGTCTGTTGAATCTTTGATTTATTTTTTTTAAAATCCAATTCTACTTTATGCTTTAATTGCTTTAATCTGCAAAGATACTGTTTTTTTGTTGTTTTTTTTTTTTGTTGTTGTTATCATCACTTGGTTTTTCTATTTGTCTACTAAGCACTTGATATTTGAACAGATCTGAATAGAGAATCTTGGTTGTTATGGTAACATTATTCAAACCATTTTTATTGTGTCAGTATCTTCTATTATGGTTACTTAGCTTGTCCTTGAAATAAGAAACAAGAAAAAGTAGGCAAATAGAGGCTGAAGTGCTTAAACCATTTGTTTTTCTTGGCATTATAAACTTTTGTTTCAGTAATTCCTAATTCTTTAATCACATTTTTAACTAATGTTTTAAAGCTGTCGTATTACAAAATCCACTTAATATATTTAAGCTAAATGTTCTTCATAAATTTTCAGAGTTAATCCATTATATATAAAAGTTAGTTATGTACCTGTATATGCATATATCTCATAAAATTGTACATATTCTTCTTGTGACTTTTATATTAGATAATTTAGCAGATCTTGGTTATTTATGATACCTTATTTGCCTATTCAATTTAAGAATGACTGTTTTGCTTTTTTGATTTCTAATCTTGGCTTTTGTTATTTTTAGAAATAAATGATTGTTTTAATATCAATATCTTTTTATAATTGCTTATTCAAATAAAACTATCAGCTTTGAAACTGCTAATGACTTTCATCTCCATGGTTACCACATGGCTATAAAGAATAGTAAGATTTTTTTATGAGTATATTTTAAAATTTAACTTAACTAAAAGGTTTATTTTTTAAAAGTATTGTTTAATAAAAAAAATAATCTGATTTTATTTTTTTTATTTGTTGAGAATATTTAAAGGAAAAGGAAAACTATTATCAAAAACAAACAAAAGACACTTCAATTGAAAGTTTTTGTACACTTTCTGTTTTAATTTTTTTTAAACATTTTTTTTTCATAGATTGAATTAAATAAAAGCCAAATACATTTATAAACTTAAGAAGCTTTAAATCCTAAATGTTATTTCTTTTAAATGTTTTAGTTTTTTCTCTTTTTACTTTTATGAATTCTGAAATATAAGTAAATAAAACAGTTTGATGTAAGAATATTTTTAAATTTAGAGATTTTCCTTAAAATAAATTACAAATGTAATTACAATTTATAAAAAATAAATAAACAGCCATGTACATACAATTCTCAGGCTCTTTTTCTTTCTTTCTTTCTTTCTTGTTAAAGAATTTGCAATGTAAATAACTAGAATTTTCTCTTTGGGAATTTTTTAAAACCTCAACTTGATGGGGAAAAAGGAAAAAAAAAAAAAAAAAATGATCCAAAGATGTTCTCATTTACTGATACAAGTTCTAAACCTAAGGTAACGCAAACTATAACCTTAATCTAATCCTACGGAACCAACTGAAAGCATTAATCATGATTTTTAAAGAAAAAAAAAAAAAAACACTTAAAAAAATTTTTTTTTATCACTTTCCTTCAAATATATCTTTTTAGAGAAATACTTAAAAAAATACTTTTGTTCTCACTCAAGTTCAATCCAACACAAAAAAAAAATTGATCCTCCATTTTGACATTAATTTTTACTCCAAGTAGTGGGGTAGTAGTATCATCAATGACAGTAATGCTAAAAAAGTTTCTATCTTGAGTCAAATTTACTGTTTAAAAACTTTTTACTTACCAATAGTTTTTGTTCTCATTAAAAAGAAAACAATTGAGATAACTCTTACACCATTTTTATTTTAACAATTTCCATAAACTGTCACTATTTCTTGTAAAATTTGATATCAACATTTATTTGCTAGAAGGAAAAATGATGTTAATTTGTGTGCAGATGATCCTGATGATTTGTGCAAGTTTTATTGGCTAATTCAATGTAATTAGAAAATAAGATTTTTTATTGAATCTTTGACATGGTAATTTGATGTTTTATTATTGATTGGTTTATCTACTATTGAATAAATAAATAAACAAAATAGCTGACAGAATAGAAGAGAAATTATGATTGGAATTTTGTGAAGTGTGTTTTACATATGATGTTTCATTTTGTATGAGTTTCATTAGATAATGACTTGGAAATTTTTTTGGAAACATCACAACTGTTTATGAAGTTACCATGGCAACATAATTAGGAATACCAATTGTTATGAAACTTTAAAAAGAGTGAACAAAAAAATGATTAAGCTATAAATAAAAGAACTTGAAAATCTTGTTATGTATGAAGTAAAATATTCTAATTAAATTGTACCTTAAAATTTTTTTGTTATTGTAACCTTTGAAATTAAGTAGAATATTATTTTGTTTTGATGTTAATCTTGCTAGGAGAAAGGTGTTATAAAGTTTTGGTGATAGTTTGATACCAGAGATTCCATAAGTTTTTAGTATTACTTGTTTTGCTTATAAAATAAACATATGAACCTTTTTTTTTTTTTTTTTTTTTTTTTTTAAATTAAAATTGAAGTCTCTTTCAAAATGATTTGTATGAATAATTATATTTATATAATCACTTTTTGAGGCATTTCAGTGTTTCTCTGATATGAACTTTTATTTTTTTATTTATTTATTTTTTTTTACAATTCTTACAGCTTCTGTTATTTTATTTTATTTTATTTTTGTCTGGTTTATTATGTTCCAGATTATTTTTGATGCTTGTGATGAATACCTTATTTATTAAAATGGTTGTCCATTATTTTTATCATTGAGTTTGTGGGCAGAATTACGTATGTATTGATTTCAGTTTTGCTAGGATTATCTCTTTTGGTGTTTGTTTGAAAATGTTTTTTATATCCTTTTCTTCTGGATTTATAAATGAAATGGGATATTAGAGGGATTTAAATGTTTTTAAAGAATTTAAATTTATCATCTAAATATTTGGCATGACCTATCTTTAAAAAAACATCTTAAATAGAAACCTATTATCATACCATCTTTTTTTTCTTTCTTCTGGTTTGATCATTTTTGTTGATTGATTTTTGTTATACTTTTATCTATTACAAAAATATCTTGTAAATAATATCTTATCTGATATACAAGCTATATATGAAAAGTAACAGAACTGGTATCACAAACAATTTATTTTTATTTTAAACAATAAACATCATAGTTTCCCATTCAAAGTAATCCCCACTCTTTGAGTCTAATGCACTTATCCATCCTCATCTGCTGCAATTCTATGCAATGCTGGAAAGAATTCTTCTGTGATATTTCCAAGCTCCATCATTACAGCTTGATGGCCTCCTCCATGCCTTTAAAATGGATCCCTTTGATGATCCCGCACTAAGCTTGGGGAAAAGAAAAAAGTTATATGAAGCAAGATCAGGTAAATGGAAAGGTTTTTCCAGTCAGATGATGTACTTCTCAACCAGGAACTCTGCTCGGTGCTCAGGGCATTGTAAGCAGGTATGTTGTGATGAAGTAGCCATAATTTATCATGTCACATTCCTCGTCACTTCTTACATGCTGAGTAAAACATAAACCACTTGCTGATTGGTTGTCTGGGCCTGTGGTAAGAATTTGTAGCCGATGCCTTTCACATCAAAGAATTTGATCAATATGACTTTGACGGTCTTGTTTTCTTTGGCCTTGGTGATGTCAAAGATTTCCACTGACTATTTTGTTGCTTGATTTACAGGTCATACTAAAAAATCCATATCTCATCACCAATGATGACTTAATGAAACAAGTCTGGTTCAGTTTGAAGACACTCAAAGATGTCTTGACACACTTGCATGCAGCGCTCCTTCTCATCCTTGTTCAGCATTTTTGTGCACCATTATAATGCAGACTTTATGAATGCCCAAATCTTCAGTGATAATCCTCCATTTTTCCTTTTTCATGTCCTGCTGACTGATGATCATTTGAATTGTCAATTGATGATCGCCACACAAGCACTTGATGTTAACCTTAGTCCTACTTGTTGAAGGCCTCCCACTCCAGGAATCATCTTTCTTCACCTCCTTGCACCTCTTTTTTGAACCTCTTATATCACTTAAAAACGTGTGCACAACACAGTGTTATATCCATACACTTGCTGAAACATTTCATGTGCCTGTGACAGTTTTCTCTGACTGGACCAAAAATTTTCAAGTTTGTTCAGTGTTCATCATTTGTTCCTCAGTGTTCCTAACTGAACAAACTAAAAAAGAGGTGTTAACAGCATGTGAAAAAAAAATGCATTGGTTGCAGAAAGCTAAGATTGTTTTATCATCTAACAATCTGCTTATCCCTCTTTTGCCCATTGCTCATACAGCACACCCAGTCCTGCTATTTTTCAGACAGACTTCATACTATTAGTTTTACTATTATTACAAAAATATACTGGCTCACTTTTAATATTTTTATTTTTAAGCAAAAAATAGTTTTAAAAAAATAAAATAAAGACACTTAAGTTTAATCTGATAGCTTCAACGGCTTTTTTTCTGACTACAAGTTGGTACTATTTTACAGAAAGCTACAACAATTTTAGATATACCTAAAAAATTTAAAAGAAAAAAGAGAGACTATTACTTAAATAGCATTTCTTTTAAATTTATCTACGAATTGAATTTTTTGAATACTAAACTTTTAAACAGGAAACAATTATCATTCAATACTGTTTTTGACTTGAATTTTTTTCTCTTTATTTCAAAACAGTTTATTGGATCTTATTTTGTGTTGGTCAAATTTTTACAAAAAGTATTTTATTTCTATAAACAGTAATTAGTTTTATGAATAGTAATCTGAATAACTTGGTCTGTTGAATGTTAGTGTAGATTTACAATCTAAATGTCATTTGTTTTACTTAATTTTAGAAGTAAAGTTTTCTTTTTAGTTATAAACAAATATTCACAAATTTGCTTAAACGAAATCTTCAAAATTCTGCTTATGACTGTTATTTAAACTGTGATTTGGAAATATTACTTTTGTGTGTGAAGTAAAATATTGTTAGGAATAAATCATAGTTAAATAGAATGATAAAGTTATTGAATAATGGAATTAGTTTTTTTATTATTCTGTTTAAAACTGTCAAATTGAGTGAAATTTTTTTTTAAACATTAATCTTGTCAGAAAAAGTGATATGTTATAAAACCTGGGACATTTGATTGATAGAAAGATATTACAGTGGATTCAACAAATTTTCAGTTTTTATTTGGCTTATAAATGTGAACTTTTGAATTAAATTGGGTTGATATAATAGCATGTCAACCTATCTAGGGTTATTTTATGCTGAATCAGGATTTTTATTTTTGTATTTTCAATATATTTTTAGAATTTATTGTATAGTCCTGTTTTCTTAAAGCCTGCAATTGTGCTACTCTTTACTTTAGAGTTCTCTTAGGCTTCAGGTTTTTTGCCTGGAAATATCTCTTTCTGCTAACATTTTGCATTTCTGAAGGAATAAAAAAAAAGTTTAAATTGGTTTGTTTACATTGATGTTCCATTATTTAAATAATGGCCATAAACACAATTTCAAAAAAATTTTTCCCCTACTTTTTAAAGTTTCCAAATAATTAGCATCCCTGTTTACATTGCCATAACAATTCCAGAGTCAGTTGTAGTGCTCCCTAATATTTTTATTAGAATTGAAAAAATGTTTTCCTGATCATTATTTCATGAAACTTGTATAGAACAAAATATAATAAATATTTTATTTCTCTCATATATATATATATATATATATATATATATATATATATATATATACTAATCTAATATCTACCAGCATTCTCGGTACCAGAAAAAAACCCGCCAGGAACAAGAGATAAAAATATCTCGAATCACCGCCCGGGGGGAAAAGAAAAAATATCATAGGATAAAAAGAAAGAAAAGGCCAACCCCGTCACACCCCTTAAAAAAAATCAAGAGATATGCAGTCAGTTGGTCAAAAGAAAACTAAAACCTTCCGTGAACACTGCAATGCTACAATTACAAGAGTGCTCAACACGAGTGGAGCCAATTATAAAATTAACTTAAATCACGAGTCGGAAATCTCCTAAAGTTTCACCTTAATGGATCATCAGGAAGTCTAACTCCGACTCGCGATTTAAGTTAATTTTATATATATATGTGTATGTATGTATGTATGTATATATATATATATACACACACACACTATTTCCTATCAATTTTTTTTGTCCATTGTAAGATTCTAGCCTTCTCTTGGGAGGAGTGAGTCTTAGTCTGCTATGCTGGACTATGCTACATTAGTAGAAGGTTTGAATTAAGTTTGAATCCAGTACCTGTCCTAACAATGCTAGAGTGCCCAATCTATCTTATTTTATTCATAACCCTGTGTGTGAGTATTTGTGAGAGAAGAGGTTGGTTCATGCCTTTTTAAGTACTTGAGTCTAGCTTGAATGTAAAGTCTCTGCCAGATTTGATTGCCCAGTCGGCTGGGGCTGTAGAATACACTGACTGCACCTCTGCTGAGGAGTAAGACTCCCTCCCAACGAGTGTCCTGGATATGACACCAAACAATTTGAGAGTGAGGTTCCAGTGATGCTGGGGCTTTGGTGAATGCAGAATACCCCTTTATTGCCCTTACTCCCAGGTCCACTCTGGCTTGGAGTGGTAGCACCTGATAAGGGTCCTATCTATGGGTTAAATAGAACTAAACCATGGTTTCTTGAGTTTACTGTTTCATGCATTTAAGCTGTGTACTTATGCTAAACTGAATTGCTCGAAATAGAACTGTTTTGACATCTAAACTGTGTACTTATGGTAAACTGAATTAGCTGAAATAAAACTGTTTTGACATTAACTCTGTATATTGCCCAGTTGGCTGGGGCTGTAGAATATACCGACTGCACCTCTGCAGAGGGGTAAAGCCCCCTCCCCCCCCAAAAAAAAACGAGTGTCCAGGATATGACACTAAACAATCTGATGGTAAGGTTCCAGTGATGCTGGGGCTTTGGGGAATGAGAAGCAGTCATTCATTGCCATTGTTCCCAGGTCCACTCTGGCTCGGAGTAGTAGCACCTAATAAGGGCACAATGGGTTAAATAGAACTAAACAGCATACTTATGCTAAACTGAATTGTTTGAAATAGAATGGTTTGACTAAACTGAATAGCTTAAAATAGAAATGCTTTTGACAATTAAACTGTGTACTTAGACTTAAACTGTGTACTTATGCCAAACTGAATTGTTTGGAATGGAACTGTTTTTGACATTGAAACTGTACTTGCGCTAAACTGAATTGTTTAATATAGAACTGTTTTGACATTTAACTGTGTGTAAACAAAATCTATACTTATTCTGAACTGAATTATAGAAGTGTTTGAATAAACTGAATAGTAGTTCTCTAAATTTCTGAGACGAAGCTTGAGGAGTTTTATCATTAATGGTTTTTGGATTATTGTCTTCATCTTTATTGTTATTTCCATAATGTTTCGGCCGATATGTCCTCCAGCCTTCTTCAGGTGTTTGTCGCACTCAAGAATCTACACAGAACTATGTCCTTTATTGAATCCATGGGGGTCGCCTGTTCTGATTCTGTTAGCCATAACCGAGTACTAGTGTTAAGTATTCGTGTATTGTTACTCGCCTGCAATGAGGATTGAACCTGCAACTTCCAAATGATTGTCTGCTTAGAAGCTTAGGGAACCAATGCCTATAACTGCTACGCTATGTATCCTGCTGGACAGTTTAGAGTGAATTTTTGGGACTTATAAACTCAATGTTCTTACTTGACTAGGATTACTATTATTGTGTATGACTTTTTACCTGTGCTCATATTAAGATTTTTTTTTTTTTCCCATGCAACCTTTTTAATTATCGGTTCCCATATTGTATTCATCTCTATACTTGGTCTACTCAGCAGGTCATTGTAGCCCAACATATGTGCTGATTCCTTAAGGCATCTAATCCTCCAATGTTCAGCTCTATCAATTATTTTCAACTTCATCCCATAAAGGCAAATGGTTTCCCTTTTCCTTCCATATATGATCACCATACCTGACTCTCACCTCGTACTACTGCTTTCCGATGTTCTTCTAGCCTTACTTTTAGTGGTCGAACTGTCTCACCTTTGTATATTTTACCACAACTGCAAGGGATGGAGTAAACACAGTTCTTGATCATGTTGAATTCTGTTGGAGGCTTGATCTGGAAGAGATATCTCTGGAGAGTTGAACCACTTGTGAACACTATCCTAATGTCATATGGACTACATATCTTTTAGATAGTCCTTTCACATAGGGCAGACATACTGTGTTGAGTTTTTAGGTATTGTCTTCTATCCAGGTTTCTTGGAGCCGATGTTATGTGCTCTGAGTAGTTGTTGGGATGGAGGTTGTCTCTCAAATTAATCATTTCTTCTTGATATGCATCAGTATCGCTACTAATGGTTTTTGCTCGATGTTGTAAGCAACGGATTATTCCTTTCTTTACCGTATATGTATATGAGTTGAAATTGAGGTACTGTCCAGTGAAGGTGGGCTTACGGTACACAGATGACCTGAATCCTTGCTGTGTGTGTGTTACTAATACATTGAGGAAGGATAATTTGTTGTCTTGCTCTTTCTCCATAGTGAACTGTATAGATGGTTGGATTGAGTTCACGTGATCAAGTAATATCTGAACATCTTCCTGATGAGGCCAGAGAATGAATGTGTCATCTACCTATCTAAGCCACATAGATGGCTTTAGTGGTGTAGATCCTAATGCCATTTCTTTGAAGTATTCCATGTGTATGTTAGCCAGTATTGGTGACAATTGCGAACCCATAACCAGTCCTTCTTCTTGTTTATATATATATATATATATATATATATATATATATGCAAATTTCATTAAACATAATAGACATTTTATGTCTACATATTTTCTTCTGGATCCGTTCGAATTCCCGTATTACTTTTATCGTATTCGGGGGAGAATTGATTTATGTATTGTCCATAGTTGTATGCATCCCTAGTACTTTCTGCCCGACTTTGGGCCATCATCAGGGGAGGATCTATTACAAAAGTGATGTAACTTTTGTTTTAGCATATTACTATTGTGTAAGGGCATCTTTGCCGTTGAAGGTTATGGCGTTTGCTTTTAAATGTAATTCTATAATTAGTGCCAGTAGCTAAAGACATTTAACTACATTAGCACTGGTTCGAAAATTAATTCTATTATGTGTTGGTTGCAGGTTTCTAATGTGTAGTGCTTCGAGAATCTGAAGTTTTTGTTTATTATTTTGATGTTCTAATATTGTTGTGTTGTCGGTGAGAATTTTTCGTAGTTGTGTTGTTGGGCATGAATGTTTTTTTAAATGCTGAGCTATTGAACTTGTTAGAAAGGTGCATTGTAAGTCTCTTTGACAGGGTAGTTGAGGTTAAACCAACATATATATTATTATTATCAGAGATACAATCTCCTAAAGGACATTTGAATTTATATATAACGTTGGTGTTTTGCAAAACCCCAATTGAGGGAGAGGAGTTATTTCTAATGACCAAATTCGAGGTTTTAAACTTATTATAATATATAAGTTTTATTTTTTTATTAGGATCAGTGGGGAGTATGTTTTTGTGAATCAATGTTTTCAATATTTTTTCATCGGATTTATAATTGTAGTGCATTTGGTTACGATAAAAAAGTTTGATATATGTTTGTTGACTAGATGGAGTAGTACACTGTTTATTTTGTTGGTTAACATTTTTGATCATACGTTTAATTTAAGATCCCATCCCGAAGTATGTTGTCTCCACACAGAAAGTCAACATTTTATCCCGTACCACAGCAAGTGTCTCATCAGTAGGTACCTTTTGTAAACTGACTTTGTACATCCAAACTTACCATCTGGTTAGAATGAATGGGGGCGTCACTGATTCTCTCCACAAAGTAGGTTGAGTTCTTAACATGTGATGAGGACTTACTGGTTAGTGGGCTGATGATCTCTACAATGGGTGACATGCTGAACCTCGGTTGCTGACAATGGGTCTCAATGGAATACCATCTTTATGAATTTTTGGAAGGCCATATATGTAAACTGAGTAGCTTGAAATAGAAATGTTTTTTGACAATTAAACTGTGTACTCATGCTAAACTTAATTGTTTGAAATAGAACTGATTATTTATATAAAAATGGATTTGGCATTAGATAACCTACAAAAGTTGATAATGCCATAAAACCCAGCCAACCTACCAGAATTTGAATTCTTTTTGTCAATTTCACTTTCCATTGCAATAACTATCCCCCCCCCACGCACACACTGGCGGGGGGGGGAGCAAAAAAAAAAAACCCAACTTGTACCACAAAGTCTTTGTCAGATGATGATAATGAGGCCAAAGTATCAGAAAGCTTCAGGAATCTCTTATAATATCACCAAAGTCTGTTGGTTTTCCAATATAGTATCACCTACAAATAACTACACTCCTCAGATTTTATAAAAGTGAATTTTCTTCTAAACCAGGATTTTATTTCAATCGAAGCATTATTCAATCAAAATGGATATCATTAGTTATTACCAAACAATTGCAGCACTTCTTTAACTAAAAAATAAATTTTATAATTGAAGTGTACTTATTTTTGGACTGCTACATATTCTTTTTTGTTATATTGTATCAATGTTGTAGGATTTAGTAATAAATAATACCTAATAATATCCATTTTGATTGTTTAATTTTCCACAAGAAATAATAAAATCCTGATATCTTTGGTTTAAAAGAAAATAAACTTTTACAAAAAATTAGAGGTGTACTTATTAATGGTGATATGTCTCTGTTAATCTATCTACTGCTCTCTCTCTCTCTCTCTATCTATCTATCTATCTATATATATATATATATATATATAATGTGTGTGTGTGTGTGTGTGTATTGAACTATAGGCTCCCTTTTTGATAGCTATTACACTGAGGTGTAGGGGAAGGTTCTACTCCTTTCCTTGAATTGCTCCACTTGACCCTTGATCTGTTGCTTATAAATCTGAATGTTAAGCAAAATGGCTTCAAGTACCTTTTTTTTTTTTTTTTTTTTTTTCAGTCTTTTGGATGATTCGACCTGGGATTGAACCCTGATCTCCCAGGTCATTGATGAACACTCTACCCACTAGGCCAATGCGCTGGTCAAAATCTTTGGTAGATAATTGAAATGAGAAATGTCATGCAAATTTGTTAATTTCAAATTCTAATAGTCAAATTAAAATGAGTTTTCAGATTTCTAAGAAATAAAAAAAAAAAAATCTCTTTAAAAAGTTAATGTATAAATTCCTATACATACATACATAGATTATTTTTTTATATCCTTTTTTTTTATTCTAATAGGTAAAATTATCAGAAAAATAAGTTCAAATTTAATATAATAAAACTTTTAAGATCTATTGATATTAATTGTAAATTGCTGACTTTCATTTAATTTTGAAGGGTTTCATTTATCATTCAAATTTTGATATTCACTTTCTATTCACACTAAATGAACTGCTATCGGATATGGTTCTCATTACTATTATTAAATTTAGATTGGTTTAAAATTTGTCTAATAATGTATGACGCATTTAAGTGAGGAACTTATATAAGATTATTTAAATTATATTACATAAGAGCTGTATTTGGAAGTTGCTTCCCTTTATTCTTTTAATGATAAAAAATATAGTGTATTTAAAAAAAAAAAAAAAAAAAAAATCAAGAAAAATAATGAATGTATGTAGGGCTACTAAGTTATGATTTTTATATCCATGAGCAATGATAGTAAATTATTTATTAGTAATGACAACAATAAGTTGAGAACCTCGAGTTACTTGATATGGCGAGATTTTTTTTTCTGAGATTGGTGTATAATACTACTAAAAAGTCTCATATTTATGCATATTTGTTTAAGATCTTTTGTACTTAATAGGGACAACACTGAAATAAGTCAATTTAGTTAAATCTCTAGCTTACTTTTTATTTTATTTTTTAAAGTTTATTCCACTTTTTTAATTAGTTATTATTATTATTATTATTATTTTGACTTGTCCCACTATGGTGATTGCAATAGAGTAACCATGTACAATGTCCAGCGAGATGTTGCATTAGCCACTCGACATCACAAGTTTTTTTAAGTGAGAATCTTTTTTTCTGATCTTCTGAAGTAGTGTTGTTGGTTGATAACCCTGGAAATTTCAATGGTGACTGGTGATAAAATGAATCTGAAAGCAATACACTAGAGAAGGTATTGCTGCTGGTGACTTGCTACTGCCAAATTGGAGGAAAAAAAAAAAACAATATCTTCCTCAGGTCATCCTCTTGGTTGAAGCTTACAGGTTCAATTTGGGACAGAAACTCTGACGCATAGACTTCTTATGACATCATTTAATGTAGTTTGTTAGAAGAAACAACCAGTGTTACAGTGACAAGTAAGCAGATTTAATTTGAATTAATTAACCGTGGCCTTGCATCTGACAAAAATCACATATTGTACTTATGTGCTCTTATTATCTAAAAGAGTACCAGCAGACATAGAGGTCATTGTGTTGAGCTAGTTGCTACTGTTTGGTTGTGAGGCAGCTAGTAGGCAGGCAAGACAGTGCTGGTTGGAGGCTGATTTCAGCCTTGAAAAGTTGGCACCAGTCCCAGTGTTTTGATGGGTCATATGGGATATTGAATTTGTCAGGGATCTAGACGTCATGTGCTTGTTTGTAAGTGCCATTGATATTGGTATTGAATATACTACTAAGAACCTCTTGATCTAAGTTCAAATCATGTATGGGGCTTTTTTATTTCTCTTCAAGCTAATGCCTTTCGGGAAAGGAATGAATCCATCCGTTCTCCCTCCAGTTATAGGTAAATAGTAGGATAGACTTTTTTTTTTTTAGCTTTGGTATAGCGACCATTCTTGGAAAAGAAAAGGTCTGAATTCAAATCAATCTGTTCTCTGCTTAAAACTGACCTTGTGTCACATCCTGCTCATGGAGGAGGGGTTAGGTAAATACATTTACTACTAAGAACCTTGTAGGTGAGTATGCAGTTAGAAGTATAAGATGATAGAAAGGTAGGAAGAGTTATGCCAGCTTCAAGCCTGAAATAGTGAAATTAATGTTGCAAGTAGCATCAACTTGAATCTTATTCAAAATATATGAATAAAGTGAATGTTGGATGTTTTAAACATATACTGATGTATTATTTGATATGTAGCTGGTTGCTTTGAGGCTTGAACCTAAATTTGTTTGTGAAGACATATACAGATGACTTATCATTCACTTAAATATTTGGATTTTATAAATATTCCAATATGCAAGTAAATTTAACTACCTGGACAACATTCATTAATGTTGACTCATTAATGCAAACTAATTAAAGAATTAACTTTTAAAAATCAATTTATTTAATTTTGTATTGGCATGAAGACATATTTTTACTTGTTTCTCTTTCTCAACTTGTGTAAATTTATGAAATACAATTGATTGTGAGTATTAATAATGTTAAAGATTTCTTATATAACAATAATCAGAATGAATTGGTATATAAAAGTATTTTGCATTAGAATTTTGACCAAACTTTTTTTTGTTTTTTATTATTTGGTTATTGATAATCCATATTTGTGTGTATATATAAATTTACTTAACTTCTTTATGAGCAAAATGTGACATAAGGTCAATTTTTTAAGTGAAGTTTAACAGATTTGAATTCCGAATTTTCCTCCTCAACTGGTTGCCATACCAAGCTTAAAGAGCCTGTCTGTTCTACCATTTCAAGTCAAAACATGATGACCACTTACCTAAGAAGGTGCTATTTCTCCTTGTGCATGAAAAACAATTTTTATCTGATCAGGAATGAACTTTATAAGACCTTAAGTTTTCTTTTGGTGCTAGAATGTCAACATCAGGTCTTTTAATTGTTGTAGATTATAAAGAAGTTATAAAGAGTAAGCTTATTAGTTCAAAATATCCTTTAAGTTCTCAATAGGATGGAGATTTCAAAAGTTAAGTGGCTTTAACAAGACAATGAAGTCTTTGTGATATTCCTGAAAACATTCAATATGGCATTATTCTGCTGAAAGATGTCACTACCATTATGGAAGACTGTTGCCAGAGGTGTACCTTGTTTTTAAGGATGCCATATTCACATGAATATTTCAATTTGATTAAAAATATCAATTCATAGTACAGTAAATCTTCTTTTGGCTTTTGTACTTGGTGGGAAAACCTCTGCTTGTGTCTTGGCTATCAAATACTTTATTAATAAGTGGTGATTTTTTTCCCCCTTTTTTCCATCCACTGGCTATGGGTTCTCAGCACAACTGCACATGAGTACCCCACCAGTTGTGTCTTCTGCCACCCTGTCAGCAAGGTTTAGAATATGCCAACTACAAAGTGACAAGATCCCACCACCACCAAAAAAAAAGTTTTCCTGAATCTGGCACTATCCAATGGAGAAGTTTCATTCCTGGCGAATGTGTAGTCACCCTTTCATTGTTATATTACTCTCAAGTCTACTCTGACTTAGAGTGGTAGTATCTGTTAGGATCCCTTTTACATTTATTGGAGACAATAAAGTGTTTTCCTGTTTAAAATGATTGTGTCAATACATTTTTGTACAATAAATTATTGGAGATTGTAGTTGTTAAACTTACTTTGACAAGAAATAACCCAACATAGGTTGACAAGCCATTAAAACCACCAGCCTAGTTTTCTAGCCCAAACAAATTGGTCTTTATCAAAATTGCTCAAAGTTTTCTCCTTTTTTTTTTGTTACCATAGCAGTTCATACATCAAAATGAAGAACTTGAGAGTTGTTTACCCTTTGATTTTGACATAAGACAGTAGCTATCATTCCTGTCACATATTTCTGGTCCTAATGTTTTAGCTCACTAATGTAAATTTTAATCTACTAAAAACATATTTGATGATTGAAGCAGGATTTTCTACAAAATGTCACATTTACCTGTTTCTCCACAAGATTGAATAAAACCGGTTATAATGCTTTCACTTCTTGATTTCCATTCTTTACAACTTTACTGGTAAATTTTAAATGTCGAGAAATATTGGTTGTTGCTTGAGATCATGGACATTTCCATTCCTACCTTTAGTGTTGCTCCAACAAGTTGGTATATATAGCACTACACTATAGTTATTGATTTAATTTTGTACTCGCTCAAGCTGCTACTGCTGGGACAGTAGACTAATGCCATTCTCTGCTCAAATACCTACAAACCTTACTAGTATTTTTTTTCAATTGATAGTTCACTTGCTTAGTTGGTCGATGTTTAATCAATGCTGACCATTTAGTTGCATTCCATTCAAGGAATGAGATATATCATATTTTCATCTATCATATATATATACACACACACACATGCACACATATACAGATGAAAATACTTTTGTTGCTGAGTTTTTAGAGCTTCACATTAAGGTCATTTTGAGAGGCTGAAAAAGAATTGTTTTGGAATATCCTGAGAAGGGCATCTAGGAATTCCAGAAATCTATATTGTAGATAGCATATTATAAGCTGGTATTTCAGAAACTAAAATTTGAAAGTATTATAAACAAACTAGTAAATAGTTTAGAGCATAAATATTTTTCATTTATTTATAAGTTAAAAAATTATAGTAAATTGGTATCTGGTTTCTGAATTTAAAAGAACTTTTTTATATTATCATTTGTGATTTCAGTTTAATCATTTCTGTTGTAGAACTAAATAAGGATAGAAATAGATATGACAAATTTATTAATTTGTTGTTTTTTTTAAAATCTTAGCATTCTTTTTTTTTTTTTTTTTTTTTCTTAATTTCTCTTCCTAAATTCCCCTGAACTTCTGAAATACTGACCTTTCTATGTGTTATTGAACTTGATTTTGATGGCAATAAGTATAGGCTCTAATTATAAAATTTATAAAGGGCTTAAGATTGGATCCAGGAGCTTTTTCTCTACCTTCTTTCACTTCTTTGAGTATATATCTTCTTGCTACAATCTGTTCTGGACAAACTCTGATGAACCTACAACACAAAGTACTGCTATATTTTGTTTTATTGTAACCATTGATTTTTCTTTCAAGTGGGCTTTTCTTTTTCTTGTAATTTTTCAAAATCATTTTACACTTCTCTATTAAGAACATAGAATTGTATATCCTAATTTAAAGAGTGACATTTAAAAAAAATCTCTTCATTAGACAGAATCTTAGATAAAAATTAGTTTTCCTATTAATAATTTTAGATGTCTCTGACAAATACACTTTTTTTCTTTCAGTTTTAGATTTTAGAAGAATTATCAGTTTATAGAATTGTTTTGTTTTTTCCTAAAGACTTTAACAATTTTATATAAGTTGCATATAACTGCATTCTGCCAACTGACTGATGCTTTATCTAAAGGTCGGCTGTTCATCATGATTGTTATTCTACTTGTTATCAAATCTATATCAACTCAGTTTGGCAACATTTATGGCTTTCTTTATCCTCTGTTCTGATTGGTTGGTTGTGACGACATCTTGAATTCTAATAAATGATTGGTGGAATAGTTCCCAATCTGTATGAAATATCTATTTATGGTAATTTTGCTCCTCTTTGGGAAATGAATCATATTGTAACTGAATTTAAAAAAAAAAAATGTTTAAATATTAAACATAGGAAAAAGCAATACGTTACTTTTGGAAAATTTGTAAAACACACTTCAGGGCTGGTTTTATTGAACTCAGATTAATTTTATTTTTTTATTTATTTATTTTTTGAGTGGATTTAAAAACTCGGCATTAATTAACAGAAATGACTTCTTTTTTTTTTTTTTAATTTTTTTTTTTTTTTTTTTATTTATTTATGTACAAAAATCATAAAATATATAACCTGTTGGCATGACCACCTGAAGTTAGAGAAAACATTTTCTCTGAATTAAGTATGATTTCAATTGCATGAAAAAAAAAAAAGAATTTAATTTTAGAATGTAAAATGCTTTAAAATATTTTTTTCTTTTTTGAAGTCTACTTTAGTTGATAGAGAACTGAAGTCAATTTTGTTTGATTTTTTAAATTAAGTTATACCAAATGTCTCAAGGGAAAAAAACAAAATTGATAATTTTATATTTTCAGAGTTTTCATTTGAAATATTAAACTATGCTGGACAAAATGTAAACAGAACTTAAAATCTGCTAATGAGGAGAACTAATTAGTTATTGGAAGACAGTATTGCTTGATGTGTAATTTCCTGAAACTGTAAAAATGATGATAGATTCTTAGCTATATTTTTAGCATGCATGTAGAAATTGAAAAAGGATACCAGATTTTATACTTTACAATTGTATGGTCATGAGAATGTATAGATAGAATATTTTCTGTTGTCCTCATTCTGTTTCAAACAGATATGCTTTTATGAACATGGGTAGATGTATATTCACATAAGTACATTTTAAAATTTGGTGTGTGTGTGTGTGTATACATGTGTGTATACATGCACACGCACGTCATCATCAAGTAATACAGACAGCACAGAGGTCCCTGACTTTTTCTTGCCATCTATCCCAACTATCCATCACTCCTGGCAGGTCTTCTTGACTGCATCCTGTGTCCACACAGAGCTGATGTAAGTAAGTCTTTGCTGGTTAGTCAACACTGATATATTGATGTGTAAGAGAAGATCACTTATGAGTTTATTGATGCTTCTCCAGCTGTGCTCCATCTTATTTGAATGGTTTGTGAGATGGGAGTTAGGTAACTATACAGCTGCTGTTTTGTGAGGTGTTGCTTCTAGGATTTGTTCAAGACAGCATGCAGCATTCTTGTATAGTTCCTCTCTAGCTTTTTCTTTTAAGTGTTTTGTTAGCGTCTCTTTAGTGCATCTTCATAGTAGGATAATTACAGCCACAGCTTAGAAGAAGTCCTATTTCATTTTCTCAGAGAAATGAAATTTCTATATGATTGATAGCCGGTTAATAGCACACCTTCACTAAGTGTATGTTGACATCACTTTCAGTAGATGAGATGTTGCTGCTGAGGTATATGAACAGGTCCACTAATTTTATTTTATTGGATAGATCAGACTGAGACTTGATTGATAACTTGTCAATAGCATTCCACAACTTCACTAGGTGTATGTTGACATCACTTTCAGTAGATGAGATATTGCTGCTGAGGTATATGAACTGGCCCACTAATTTTAAAGAATTGCTACTTAGTGGAGATGGCTCCTTTTTGTGTAAAACATATGTACTCTTTCATTTGCATTCACAAAGAAGCCAATGCCTCCAACAGCTTGCTCAGACTGGTGTATTTGTGAGAAGTGCTGGATCATCTTTATGGTCTGCATCTGTCATAGATCCTGTCAGATATTGTCTGTTATATTTTTTAATGTAAAACCATTTTCATTTTATCATATCTATTGACATTGAAAGTATATAATCTAGGCAGACTATAGACATATATGGTACTGCTGTATTACCTTGCTGGACTCCAGTGACAATGTTATAGAACTCAGTGTCTCCATCAGGTGAATGATGAGCCATTGCTTTTGTGTTTCTGTAAAGCATCTTTATCATGGTAACAGTTTCTTTGGGAAGATCATATGCAAGTAGTTTTTTTCTCCATCTTTCTTCTGTGTATGGGATCAGAATGCCTTTGAGAAATATACAGTTGTGTTATCTTGAGATTCTTTGCCTATACTTTGATGGATTGTAAGAAACTTTGAGGTTGTGTAATTTCTCTGAAAGTTATTCTGATTTTCCCTAAGAACTTTCTTGATTTTGGGTCAGATATGATTGAGAAGTAGGGCATTATAAAACTTAACAGCTAAAGCAGTAAGAATTATACCCCTGAAATTCTTAGTAATTATGAGGTCACTTTTAGGGGAAAAGGAAGGATGCGACCTTTCATCCATTTCTCTCTTGTGCTTTGTTTTTAGACAGCACTGCATAATCAATAAAGAATGTCTTCAAATTTCCAAACTATTTCTTGAAATGTTCTTTCCACTTCTAAAATCTTGCTTTTTGGTTGATAGCTTCCAATCATTTCATTTACTGTATATCATGCTAATTGTGATTATCTATGTTCTACCAAATTACTGATTATATCAATTTGGCTTTGAATGTATTTTAATTGCTCTTTTGGGTATGTATTAATTCTTCCTGGGCTTTCTTAAGTTTCTGCGTATTAGCATTTGTTGGGTTTCTTTTAAGTAAGGATGTTTTTTCACATCATTTCATTTTTTCCTAACTACGAGTGACTCAAATGGGACTCTAAATTTGACTCTTGATTTGGTTGGTATGAATTCTACTGTTGATTTCATATAAACAGGAACAAACTTTTCAAATTGATCATTTAGAGCAGTGGTTTTTCAAACTTTTTATTGCCCCCCCCCCCTTCACCGCCAGACCAAAATGCTAGCGCCCCTCTCTTCCAACGAATGCCAGAACGACAGTAATGTTAAATGTCTTAAGAATTGGTTGATTCTTCAATCACAAACAGTTTGAAGAGTATAAAAAAACAATTTTAACAAACAAAAATGGTTAACATTTATTTTTCAATCACAAACACCTGGAACTGAACATGAAATAAATTGTAAAACTGAACGAGTAATCATTAACAACTACCCTGCTTAATGAGATGGGTGGGCTTGGTGCATTGCAATCAAACTTAACATCAGGATGAAGGTTTGTCAGGAGCAGTCTCAGATCACAACGCTCTGTTATGTTGAGTTTGTTTCTTTGTTTGGTGAGAAGCCTGGACACAGCGCTGAATCCCCTCTCAACAAGGTAAGAAGTCAGAAAAGCAATGAAAAACAACTTTGTCTTTCCACAGGGTTGGGTAGTGTTTTGGGATCACTGTTTGCATCCAAAAGGCTTGAAACTTTGGTTTCAGATCCTCGTCATTTTGCAAACTTACAAGTTCCTCTTCTAGATGGGTTGGCACCTCTGTGCTGGGTTGAGTAAATGGATCTATCACCCAACCAGGGATTTCAAGAGAAAATAGGTCATTGAATCTGACTGACATATCCCTGTGGAGTTCTGCTAAATGAGCGCAGTACACGGCAATGTCATCGTCCTTCACTTCTGTTTTCTTCTCCAAGTCGTACAAACAAGGAAACTGACGGAATTCGCGGCGTCCAAGGTTCCTGCTGTAGAGCTGTAATTTTGAGAGGAATGCCGAGAGGTCGGACTTGGCTTTGATTAATGAAGTCTCATCACCTTGAAGCTGCAAATTCACTTCTGAATTTAGAAAACATTTCAGTGAGGTAAGCAATATCTGTCTTACTCGATTTCAGTTTGTCGTAAAGCTCAGGGTTGTATTCTTGAAAAAAATCCAGAACACTCTTAAACAGTGTGTAAAACCTTTTTAAACAGTTACCTTTTGACAGCCACCTAACTTCTGTATGGAGAAGCAGGCATTGAAAATCTTCATTTTCAATACACAGCTGATGGAACAGTTGAGAATTGAGAGCATTCGCTTTGATTTTGTTGACTGCAGTAATCACAGTCGATAAGGATTCATGTAGCTTCTCACTCAAATTCTTTGCCACTAAGTGTTGTCGATGGATCACACAGTGAACTGTGAGGACTTTTGGAACAGCTTTTTTCAAATAACTTAGAAATCCACAGTGGCGACCAACCATGGACAGGGCGCCATCTGTAGCACATGAGATGATGTTTGTAAGTGGAATGCTTTTTTTCTGGAAATAGTCCTCCATCTCAATACACTGATTCTCCTTTGGTATCTGTTTCCAGGAGACGTGCAAACAATAATTCTTGACACAGTGACCCACCCTTGATGAAGCATACATATGCGAGAAGTAGTGATTCGTTTCCCAGAAGAATGGATTCGTCCAATTGCAAATTGAACTCAATTGTCATCAACATCTTACTGAGGGTCTCTTCGCCATTTTCAGCCATTTTGTCTACTCTTCGTTGAACTGAGTTGTCACTGAGAGGAATCGATTTTATGACTTGTTCAGGAGATTTGTGCCAGACTGTTTTAATAACCTCTTTAACTGCAGGCAGAATCAGTTCTTCTCCAATAGTGTGTGGTTTGCCAGTTTTCGCTATCAGCAAAGAAATGTTGTAAGAAGCCTTCAGACTCTCATCTGAATTGTTTGATGAGGAAGTAAACATATTCATTGTTTTTCACTTCAAAAATCGATCTCGAAGAGAATGAAAGAACGCCAGTGTTTTACCAGATTTATCAGGATGAATCTTCTGTAAATGTTTGAGGAGCCTAGACGGCTTCATTGCTTCATTAGACAAGTTTTTCTCACAAACCAAGCACATGGGTTGTTGTGGATTGGTCGGTGATTGTATAAATCCATACTTCAAGTACTCCACAGAGTATTGCCTACACTTCTTTTTCGATGCTCCTGGGGTTGCCATGTATGTATGCTGCCCTTGTCAAATGTTAATAAACATCTTGCTTTGACAGCCAGAATAAACTCAGACTCATGCATAAAGGAACACTAACTAATTCCAAAATTATGAAAGAGAAATTTATTCCAACGTGAGACAGGTAAATTTCTGAAAGAAAAAATAAAAACAAAGAAGTTTTCACTGCGACGAAGGGGAAGAAATAAGTAGAAATTTCAGGGAAGAAAGAGAAAGGCAAAGAAGAAAGAGAGGAAGGGAGGGAAAGTAAGGCGACTGTAACAATTAGAATTTTAGTTTACTACCAAGTAATAAAGCGGGTAAAAGCGAGACAAGTAACATGGTAAATAGAAATAATATTCCGATAATATTTAAATTGAAGGCAACAAGTAGGAAGTAAACAGGGTGAGATAAGGCAAATGAAACGTACCAGAGTCATGTTGAAAAGGTGACTGAAACGAGAAGGAAAGAATGCGTGTTTTCGGGAAGAAAAATGTCTGGCAGAATGGTTGAAAGTCCCGCCGAGAAGAATAAGTCACGTTGCTTTCGCGATGCCGAGAGTTTGGGATTAATTGATAAAGAGAGGATAAACTCCCACGAGCAGAGCTTAAGGCAACCCGAAAAAGAAATTAAGAAGGGAAGAAGAAATGAGAAATAAAAGTAACAGAGTTAAAAAGGGGCAGAAAGTTTAACGTCGCAGAGAGAAAACAGGAAGGGGAAGTAAACGAAGGGGAAAACAGTCCCTAATGAAGAGAGTTCTGGATACAGACATGACACACATGTCTAGTTGCAGCGACTGGGGGACGCTTAATTAAATCGACCCGTTTTTCCGACCTTTCTACCAATACCAACGTCACATTTTACTGTAATTGCTCCAATGCCCCCTTCACAATTTCAATGCCCCCATCTGACTGTTTACTCGCCAGCGCCCTCTGAAAGTTCATCCGCCCACTTTGAAAACCACTAATTTAGAGTATGTCTTTCATCTATCTCCTGAAGAGTTTGAAATTTATTTCTTACAGTTAACATGCAGCTATTGCTTGTGTCTGTATTGGTAAGTGAGAACTGGTGTTAATGTGTGGTTTTTAACTCTTTGTTACTTCTTTCTGTATAGACGCAGTCATATCTTTTGCCGTGACAATTCTATGATCAGGAGATACTCCTTCATAAGAGGAGTATGTCTCACTTTTAAAAGCGCTATTAATTCACTTCTTGTTTATGAGTATATAATCTAGCTGTGCTTTAGTGTTATTTGGGTAAGTGTAGGTCCATAGTTTTCTTTTACTTTTCTTTTTTTTTAATTTAATGTTTAGGCATAAAAGACTGTTCTTGAGTGAAAAATCTACAAGATATTTGCCATTTCTGTTTGGCAAGTTGTATAAGCAGAATTCAATATTTTCATCTTCCCCTATTTGAGCATTCATGTCTCCAATAACGTTATGTTTGAGAAGGTTTTGAACAAAGGAAGATAGCTTGTTGTAGAAGATTTATATCTGATTCAACACTTCTCTTAGTGGGACTATAGCAAGTAATGATTGTTGTGTGTATGTGTGGGGTTTACCATTAAATGTAGAACTCATAATCTTTTGTTGGGGCTTCTCTATGCTATTTAAGAATTTTAAGGTGCAAACACTGAGAAGTATTCCTAAACTTCCTCTGATGGCATTTACAAGGTTTTTCCATAGAGATACCGAGACAAATGTCCACTCATTATTGTCCTCCTGGTATATTATTAATAGTTCCCCATCGAAATAGCTGTATACTTCCGTGCACATAATGTCTATATT
>CAUZXS010002377.1:215000-293966 GCA_963585895.1 Sepioteuthis lessoniana | reverse complement strand
TGTTGAACAGTACAACAGAATTAACTTTTAAATAGAAAGTTAAGCAGAGAGTACAGATACTACACTGATCCTAAGCAAAAAGCCCAAGCAATGACATTTTGATCCTGTGCCAATCCATAAACCTATCATTTTTGACAGGCATTCTGTGTGTGAATGTATAAATAATATATTCAGAAGAGTTAATCCCTTTTTCTTGTATCAGAGGCAAATTAATCCTCATTGCGGTTTGTCCATAACACCCTGATTGAATGCCGGTTGTCAGGTAAGAAACAAGGTGAAACAGGGCTTAAGTTATCACTGTTTATAGTAACCCTCTTGATTTCTTATCTCTACAAGGTTTCAACTTCCAAACAAACCATTCATTAAACAATATAATACTCACCTTCCATAAGAAGATCTAATCCAATCAAATGATCAGCTTGAACCATCCCCATGAACACTTTATAGTTTAAGCTTACTCAATGGACAAGATTTTCAATTGACAACACATTATTCAAGCATATCCTTCTCTGCACCTTGAAACACATCTACATTTGGGAAATGTTCTAAAAGCAGATAATTATTAACCATCTTACAACTTTTACAGGAATTTGCAGAAAATGAAAATATTCAGTAAGACTTAACTGCATAAGCCTTTCAGTGAAATGACTTTTCAAAAATGAACAATCATTTGTTCTAAGATCGTCTTTTGTTTTTGTTCATTTCAACTGCTAGATTTTCAAAGAATCATTTTCCTTTTCTGCAAATTCCTATAAAAGTTCTCTTTTACAGGAATTTGCAGAAAATGAAAATATTCAGTAGGATTTAACTTTCCAACTTTTCTAAACTGAACAATTATATGCTCTGATTTTTTTGTTTTGTTTTCTTTGGCCTTTTGTTCATTTGAACAGCAAGATTTTCAAAGAATTCTAATGATACCAAGATTAAATAAAAATCACCATGAATTTAGCAAAGGTGAATGGGTTCCCACTTGAGGAGAAACAAAACTTTAAACAGTTTACTGGCAATTATTATGGTTTAACAAAGTAAATCTTGATTATCTTGATTTGGGTTCAAGCTTTCAACAATCATCAAAATCCTTCAAGTTTTATGCATTTAATATATACTTGTATAATGAATGACTTTTTTAAAGACCAATTTTTACCTCAAAAACAAAAAGTTGTTTATTACAGGGATATGTTTTTAAAAGTTTAACACTTGCCTTGTTTCTAAGCCTAACCTTGCTATAACTTCAATCCAATGTGTCCCCTCCCTCCCCTCATATGGACCATACCTAAACAAAAGCTATTAGTTAAGAAAGATTTTGCTTAACGTTGTTTACTATATCTAAGACCTGTGCATATAATATGTACAAATACTATGAATAGCACACAAAGTTATATAAAAATTGCATTATCATAACTAAAAGCCTTCATCTTCATTGTTTATATACACAACATTTTGGCCAATATCTCCTCTGGCCTTCTTCAGGTATTTCTTGTTGAACCCAAAAGCCAAGCAACCCCTATGGATTCAATAAAGGACATGGTTCGAAGTTCTGTGTAGGCTCCTGAATTCGACAAGAAACACCTAAAGAAGGCAGTTGGACATATTGGCCAAAGCATTGTGAATATAACAATAAAGATGAAGACAATAGTCCAAAAACATTGAATGATATAAATCATCAAGTTTTGTCTCAGAAATTCAGACAGCTAAAAGCCCTGATTTAGGCCTTAGCTAGACAACATTGTTTATTTACAGTATTGCACTGATTTTGATTGTATTAGACTTGTTTTGAAAATAATACTGTTTGAATGTTTTCTCTTTATGTCAATGGAAGTTGAAGATAAGGGGGTTCATGCCTTTCCCAAGGGTATTTGTCCAAAAGTGAACATAATAGCACAAATGGAGTTTAAACTCATTTACTTAGAGGCCACAGTCCAGCACTTTAGCCATCATGGGGACATATACAAATATCAAGTCACATGTATCCTAATTAAATTGAAGTAGTTATTGAAACATGCTCAGTATCAATCACCTTCTTACATTCTCCAGGGCACCTCAGGTGGTGTAATAGTTAGCAAGCTAGACTAGCAAACCTTCATGAGTGAGTTCGATTCTCATTGGATCCCCCACCCCCCATTCTGTCTTGTGCCACCTCTAAGGTAAAAGCTTAGTAAATTACTTTCTTACATTCTCCCACTCTACCTTTCATCATTACTTCTCTTCTTCCCAGCCTGGTCAAAGCAGCTTAGAAATATACTGACTGTATCTCTTACAGAAGAGTAAGATTCTCTACCAAACAGGTGTGTCCTGGATATGATAAACTGCATTTGATGGTGAGCTTTGAGATCTAGAGAGCACTCCTTCATTGACATTACTCTTAGGTCCACAGTGACCCAGAGTACTAGTACCTATTAGGGTCTCATCTATGGGTCAAATAAAACTGTGTGCAAATCATTTCTATTAGATAAGAATTACTGATATCATAACCATCTGAAAAAAAGAAAAAAAAAACTATACAAAAAAGTAAATAAAAATATGCAATTCCCTAACCTCTAAGAATAAGATAATCCTTGATTGGTTGACATGAAATCAATCAATCTCTCCCTCGACCCTACTCTTTCATCATCTCCCTTTCTCTTTATTTCTCTCTTTCTCCACCACTTTCCTTCCTCTCTATATATCTCTCTTATCTCCTTCTGATCTCTCTACTCCTTTTCCTCTCTTCATAGAATGCCAAGAGCACAAGAGCTGCTCGTCTTCAATCCTATTTAAGGAAACAGGCAAAAAAAAAAATCATAAAAGAGTTCCAAAAGGCACCTGATTTGAAGAATCCAGAAAGGAATTCCTCATAAAAGTTCTAGTTTTAATTTGATTCTAGATTTCATTCCAGGTGTTAGTCATTTCTGATTAATTGGAATATTGCAAAACAAAATTAAGAAGAGCATTTCATCATAAAAAGTTGAGTTAGACAAAAAGATTATCATCAAGGTCTGCTGTCAGCACATATTCCTTTTGACTCTCAGACACCATCTGTCCCTATTGACCATTGATCTTGACAAGTCCTCTAGATAACATCTAGTGTCAGCACAGAGCTGATGATTGTAAGTTTTTGTTGGTCAGCCAACACGGTAAACCTATGTATAGAAGTCCATCAGACAACGTGGCTTATCTGTTCATCCTTACGTCTTCAGCAGTGCCTCGCATTTTGTAAGTCTTATTTGAATGGTTTGTAAAATGGAACGTTAGTGACTATGCAGTCACTGTTTTATAGAATACTGGTTGGTTAATTGGTTTTATGGTATATCAACCCTTTTTGGGTCATTTAATGCCAAATCAAGTTATTTTTTGTTAAAGACTCTATTTTAATTTGGTTTAGTTTTATAGCATATCAACCATTGTAGGTTATTTAATACCAAATCCATTTTAATGCATATAAACAGTTCTATTTCAAACAATTCAGTTTAATCAACAAAGTTAGATTGTTCCAAGTATTGCTATATATCATTAACAATTCAATTAAACATCACTCATTTGTTTACACACAGTTAAATGTTAAAATAGTTTTATTTAAAACAATTCAGTCTAACATAAGTACACAGTTTTTTTTTTAACCCTATCAGGTGCTACCACTCCAGGCCAGAATGGACCTGGGTGAAATGGCAATAGCCTCACTATCAGATTGTTTAGCATCATATCCAAGACATTCTTTGGGGAAGTCTTAACCCTCTGTAGAGATACAGTCAATGTATTCTACAACCCCAGCCAACTGAGCCAGCTACTTCCAGGATTTGTTTAAAACAGTGTATAGCATTCTTGTATAATTTCCATATAGCTTTTCTTCATGTGTTTTATTAAAGTCCAAGTTGAGCAACAATAGAATAGTACTGATACAGCCATGGCTTGGAAGATTTCCCATTTTATTTAATCAGAGATCAGGTAGCAGATATATTCAAAAACACTTGTTCTCTTTGTTGGCAGATCCAAGAGGAAACAATTCCAGAAATCTAAGATCAAGAATTAACAATTGCTGAATCTCTTAACAAAATTACATAAGAATTTATGAGAAGCAATGAAACATATACATATATACTTTTGTATCAACATAAAACTGAGGGGTGTCCTTGTGGCGTAATGGTTAAAGTGAGGGACTGTGGAATCATAGTAAGCGAGTTCAAACTCCAGTCGCACTATTACGTTCACTTTCGGAAAAATACCCTTGGGAAAGGTATGAGCCCCCTTATCCTCCCAGCTGCTGTTCTTCTAGAAGGATGGCTTTGGCATTAAATAATCCATGAAGGTTGATATGCCATTAAACAAAGAAACCAAACCAAACCAAACCAAACCAACATAAAATTGCAAGAATCTTCTTATAAATAATTACAAAATATGTAAAGATTTTCAAGACAATACCTGAACATAGGAAGTGTGAATATAAATCTTTTTTTTTTTTTTATAATAAATCCTAGATATTTTGGACAGTACTCATCTACGCATAAATATCTTAATGAGGATGATCATATTATTATTACTCTAAGCAAGTTTTTCACACTGGTGGCTATCACTGGACTTCAAGTAACAGCAAGTCTGATCAGCCCTCCAGGGCTTCTCAGTATTCTTGCCGATTTCAGCAGTGCAGTGGTCTGAATAATTTCAATTCATACTCAGATTTCCTATTACACCAGTCTCCTTTTTAAGTTATAGGGTATTGTTCCAAGTGCTCTAACAAGGATTGGTATTACTGTCACTATCATATTTCACCACTTTTTAACTCTGATCTGCTGTAACAACAAAGTCTACAAGAAAGAGGTCAGGTTTTTCTTTACTTTGAGCCCCCTAAGTTGCCATGTTTATACATACATCAATATCGGCAAGTATATTTCCTCTTTTTGTCAGATATAGTCTGTCTACATCATCAAGGGATAGGGTTAGCACTTTTCCCTAAACCTTGGTGTAGTAGCAATTGAAAAAGAAACCTTCGGCAAGTATATTTCCTCTTTTTGTCAGATATAGTCTGTCTACATCATCAAGGGATAGGGTTAGCACTCTTCCCTAAACCTTGGTGTAGTAGCAATTGAAAAAGAAACCTTCAGGTCGCCCTCCTCAACTATGACATCCTTTGAGTATAAAGCCTTGTGCATTGTCATCAATTTTCTCATTCTGTGATTTATGTTTCTGAGGTCCTCTCTAATCCAGTTTAAAAAGGCTCTGACATAACTTACAAGAGTGACTTTCAAGGTATTTATTCTTTTTATTAATTTCCTACTGCAAAGTTTGGTTTCAAATAGCTTCCCCATCCTTCTGACAAATTCTTCCTGATTTTTTTTACCATTCTTTTCCATTTGATTGATGGTATCCACTTGTAATATCCCCATTTAGTTATAGTTTACTTTAATTCCATGTATTTTTATATTTTCCTGATTGGGTAGTTCTATTCCTTCAGTTGTTTCTTGTTTCACTTTATTCATTACAAGCACAACAGATTTTTTTTATTGTTTAAGTTTCATAATTTTCTTTAAAAGAAAAATTTACCTCACCATTTTCACTTATCCTATTTAAATAGAGTCACACTCAGCATAATGGTTATCATCATAAGAACTGTAATCAGCAACCAGAATTCAAATCCTGAAGAAATCTAAATATGATTTACTTCACACGAATACCCTTGAAAAAATATAAATCAATCTGTTCTACTCAGTAATGGATAAATAGTAAGAGCTTGGTTAAATGACGAGTCCAGGAGAAGAATTAACATCATGCCAGTAATGGAAAGGTCGGTTTGATTTTATGGCATATCAACCATTCTAGGTTATTTAATGCCAAATCCTATTTGTACATATTAAACATAGGATTTGTAAAGACATTTTATTGATAAACATTTTAAAACAAGACCGAGCTCATTTTCACACAGTTAAATGGTTTCAAGTATTGCTTTGTAACAGTAACAATTTCATATCAGTCATTTGTTTGCACACAGTTTAAATATCAAACAGTTCTATTTGACCCAGGTGCTACCACTCTGGGTCAGAGTGGACCTGGGAGTGATGGCAATGAACAAGTACTCCACATTCCCCAAAACTCCAGCATTACCAGAGCCTCACTATCAGATTGTTTAATGTCATTTTCAGGACACTTGTTAGGGAGTCTTACCATCCCACTCTAGAGATGCAGCCTCAGATGACTCAGCGAGGAAAGCTTGGGTAAATCTAAATGGTTATGTTCTTGTACACATGAAAATGAATAATAGAAATTGGAACGTTAGGGAAAATACAAAAATTGTATTACTTTCACTTTTGTACAAGTTTATAAGCTGTTTTATAAAAAAATGTTGAAATCTGATTCAATCACCTTAAAGAATTTTCTTGTAAAAACAGTTTAAGAAACAATTCAATTAACTTTTAAAATATAGAAATTCATTTGGCCCTAGATTTTATTTCAACTGTTGAATTTCACAAGTAAATTTGTTACTGATGTAGATCAATATCTATAAAAAAAATTGTCTATGTTATAAAAGCAATATTAGATTAGTCACCAAATTTATATTTTCTGCGCCCCCACCCACCCTCACAACGAAACCACAGCCTTCCCTACTACAAAAGAAAAAAAAAATGTTTCTTTAAACTTTGTAATAATTACATCCTATTCAATGTTTTTAAACATGTTGTGCCTATAACAATATTTGTGTTAAACAAGATAAAAATCAGAAATTTATATTAAAAAACAATCAAGGATGGAGAGAAAAAATGATTCATTTTTATCAATTTGTTAATTAGACCACTTTTTTTTTTCTCTATGAGACTAAATGGTGGTAGCAACAAAAGAGGAGGAGAAGGAGGGGAAAAAATCAATTTGAACATTGTCTATTTAAAGTAGAAAATAAGAAAACCATCACTTGAATAATAACTTATGATTTATAAGTATCTGGTAGATGATGTGGATGATGGTGGAGGTTAATATATAACTAAGACATTTTCAAAATTCATCAGATTGTTTGAGAAAGGATAATCTTATTGACTGATTGATTTTAAAATGACATGTCAACCAGTCTAGGGTTATTTTATGCCTAGAAGTTAAGGAATTGTGTTTATTGGACATTCATGTTTACATTTTATGTGTAGTGCTTTGTTAAGAGGAATTTTCAATTTTGCACAGAGTCTTATTGAACATGAATAATTTTCAAACAGATCTATTTGACCTATAGATGGGACCATTAGAGGTATTACAACTCTGGGTCAGTGGACCTGGTAGTAATGGCAATGAAGAGGTTCTCTACACTCCCTAGATCTCCAGAACTGGAACCCCACCATCAAATGCAGTTTAATATCATACCCGGACACCCTTTTTTGGGGAATTCTTACCAACTGGGCTGAGTAATGTTTTTCACTTTAAAGTTCTTAACTTAAAGTCATATAGTAAAGTATAAAAATTTTTTTCTAAGGAAAGAATCAAATGGACCATGTGTGGATCTTGGTTTGGCCAGAGTGGAGAAGGGAGAAGTAATCCCAGACAGTGCAGCACCAAAAAGTGATTTCCTCCTTTTTGTAGAGAACTACTATTGAGATCCTCAGTATGAATTCAATTCTGACCTAAATGTGAAGGCACAAAAAAACTTAAGCCAGCAGATGTGTTTCATCACTCACTTCTTGATTTGCTGGTAAAGATTTTAAACAGGCTGAAGCTTCCCAAGAAATAAAAGTAAAATTAAATGAAAGTCAACTACTCAGATTCTAGCAACTTAAACAACTGAAAGAAAATTCAACCAAGAATTCTGCTGAAAAGAACCTTAAAGAAAACTCAAAATTTAATGAACTCTGAAACGTTTCAACAAAACAAAACAAAAAAGAAAAGAAAAGAAAAATACTAAAATTCAAAGAACTTTGTTTCCCCCCCCCCGAACACTCTCTCAGATAAGGTTTCTTTGTTTAATGGCATATCAACCTTTGAAGGTTATTTAATGCGAAAGCTATTCTCATAGAAGAGCAGTAATGGTACTATTTAACCCATAGCTGGGAGGATAAGGGGGTTCATACCTTTCCCCAAGGGTATTTGCCTGAAAGTGAACGTAATAGCGCGACTGGAGTATGAACTCGCTTACTACGATTCCGCAGTCCATCGCATTAACCATTACACCACGAGGACACCCCTCTCTCAGATAAGTTCCAGCAAATTGCACCAAAATTTGCAACACTTTATCTTTTCTATTCCTTTCTTTCTCGTTTCTTTTGTATAAAATTCCTTTTTAAAAACTTTGTCTGTGTTATCTTTTTGAATCAGTATCTGAACTAGAAAGCTGCAGAATTTACCATTTGAATTACCATTTAATATTGCACACTAAAAACTCCTAAAAATATTACCCAGTTAAATACTAAACTTGGCTTTAGTGTCACCCACTTCACATCAAATAAAATTTAACCCCTCCAAAATTTTCTTTAAAAAAAAGTATATCTTTATTTTCATGTTTATATTTTAACCCTTTACATGTCGTTACTAAATTAGCCTAACAGTTATCACATAATAGGAAATAGAATTGACAATCAGAGTTCAAATCCTAGATGAGGTTGTTTGCATTTCACTTTGTGCTAATGTCCTTCAGAAAGGCATGAATCTTTCTCTTCTCCATTCAGCTTTGAGTAAATAGTAGGACAGACTGAGTTCTTTAGCCTGGGTTAGGCAACCAGGCTAAAAGAGAGAAAACTGAATTCAAACAAGCTTTACTCCACTTAAAAACAACATCCTGCCTGTGGTGGAGGGGTTAGGTAAATACATAAAATATCTAAATTATATACCATGCTTAATTTAGTCTGAGACATGCCTATACGGTTAGAGGAAAAAGGAGATGGAAGTGTTAACAAAATACTGTGTTGCACTAATCCCCAAAATAAGTATGAAGGATCTGTTTGCATTTAAGATACTGGTTCTAACTCAAGCTGGAACACTGATTAGTGACATGGGTCAGCTACCTTAGACACCACAACAAACACATTATAGTACATATAGACTATCTGATAAATTATTTTGAGACAACAGTATCCAACAATCATATACAGTTTAAATTATAATGATCCAATTTTTGTATCTATCTTACATTGTAAAAAGGGGCATACTGAAGCAAAATATTTGATTTATTGATTAGTCTTAATGGCATGTCAACTTGTCTAGGGTTATTTTATGCCTAGAGGTTAGGAAATCATGTTCATATTTACATAGAATTTTTTTTGCCTGCATACAGTCCTATCAAATATGAATGATTTTAAAACAGATCTTTTTGACTCAAGGATGGAATCCTAACAAGTATCACCAGTCTGAGTCAGAATGGACCTGGGAGTAATGGCAATAATGGGGTACTCTACACTTCTCAGATCTCCAGAACAGGAGTCTCACCACCAGATGCAGTTTGATGTCATACCCTGGACACTCCTTTAGAAGAAAGTCTTACCCCTCAGCAGAAGATACACTCATTGTATTGTAAGCTTTGCCTAGAGGACAGCACAAGATTTTTGTTAGTATAATTTTTACCAATAGAATGAATTAATTTCCAGTTCAATTTTCAATTTATTTCTTAAGGGAGATAACTATTTAAGTCATATTTACTTGCAATTAATTATATCAACTCTACCCCATAATTTTTGTTATAATTATGGATAAATGTCATACACTAAATGTATTATTGTTGTTACCTACAAGTTCATATACCCATTTCTCCATCACTTTTGCCTCGCTAATGTTGTAATCTGTTATTAAATAGCATTAAGGGCTATTGAAGATTCCAACATCTCACATTTTCCATTATTTTTCATTTAGGAGACCAAGATGAAAGGGTCTCAGAGTTGAATAATGATTATAGATTACTTTTTATTATTTATTTGAAATTATATAAATTCAATAAATAGGATGTCTCTCTGCATTGAGCTTGATAGCTGCTAAAGGTGGTTTTAAGGCAAATATATTGTAAATAGTACCAGCACTATTTAAAACAGATAAAACTGATTAATTCAGACAAATACCTTCATTTTTGTTGTTTTTATCATATTTTAGCCCGTATATTTCTTAGCATTCCTGTACTGTATCTAGAAGTCCTTCACTTGGGAATGATTTTTTCATTCCACCCCAAAGGAACAACCCAGCACATAATTTTTTCTATCCTAATTTTGTACCATCAGCAGAATTTTTGAGGAAAAAAAATCAATACTTGTGCACATATATATATATATATATATATATATATATATATATATATATATATATATACACAAGCTTAATCACTGAAATAATTTGCAAAATAATGAAAATATTTCATATTGGAATATCAGACAAGATTTAATCAAAAATCTCAGCAAATAGATTTGACAAAATAATTTTATCAGGGGAAAATAACAGTATGTTTTTATTGTTAAATCATTATTATGAAAAAATAAATGTGGAGCCTCCATAAAAAGGATGAAACTCCCAAACTAATTTGTGAAAGTGATTTTTTAATATAATATTGCAACAATTCTTTTTATTTACTTTGATAATTATTTGTTTTTGTTTTTTTTTATGCCTCCTTAGGCATTTCTACTTTTCCCAATCTTTTTTACACCAGCCATAAAAAAAAAGACAAAAGAAAAAAAAGAATCTTTATACAGAATATATAAACTATTAATATGATATCTATATACAGATGAAATTCTCTAAAGTGATTCATTGATTGTTCCCAAAAATCCCAGTAAAATTCTTTTTTCTTACCATTTTTTCAGAAATCATCCAAATTTTCTACACTATTACTGTTTTTCATCTGATAGGCAATTTATTCCAAAAATATATTGCTCAATGAGCAAAAAACTCCAGTTGGTTATTAGACTTAGTTTTAGAAATCTGTCTTGACAGTAAATTTCCAGTTTGAAGAGAAATAGTGAGAAAATATGTATCATAATTAGAAATTGTATTAATCAATTTGAAAGTTCAACAGCATATCAACTTGTCTAGGGTTATTCTAAGATAAGAGGTTAGAGAATCATATTCCTTGTACGTTGATATTTACATGTTTTTAGGTAGTTGTTTCTTAGATTAATTTCCCTCTCCAACAGGCCTATCAATTTTTAAACAAATATATTTGACCCAATAAGGGCACCTTAATAGGTACTACCACTCAGTGTCAGAGTCAACCTGGGAGTAATAGCAATGAAGGGATATTCCACATCCTCCCAGATCTCCAGAACTGGAGCCTCACCATCAAATGCAGTTTAGTGTTATATCCAGAATACTGACTGATCTTGTATGAGGCATCATTCAGAAAAAGTGTTAACTGGTATGCTTACACAGAAATAGTACAGGAGATAGAAAACAACAAATTCAATAAAAACAAAAACAGAATAAAAATGTGACAGGATAAATTTTATCATAAGATGAAGCACTGTATATTATTACTAATTTTTCAACTAATAACATTGTTCATCTTAATTTTAGTTGCTTTTTATTGCAACTTATTAGCTACTCAATTCTACAACAGAACGCTATGTAAATCTAAAATTAAAAAAAAAAAGATATGCCACCATCCTGCTTTTTCTAGAACATCACAACAAAACAAACGTTCAGGAAAAATACAAATAAAAACTATATGGTAAGATTTAAGCTTTTGTAGCTTCCAGAACAAAAAAGGTTGGTTGGTTGTTTTGTTTTACAGTGTATCAACTCTTTTCAGGTCATTTAACACCAAATTAAGTCATTTTTATCAAACAATTCAGTTTAGTATAAGTACAGTTTTTTTGTTTACACACAGTTAAATGTCAAAACAGTTCTATTTCAAACAATTCAGTTTAGCATAAGTACACAATTTAAATTCAGTTAAATGTAAAAACAGATAATTTCAAATTCAGTTTAGAGTAATTACAGTTTAGTTCAATTTAACTCATAGATAGAACCCTTTCAAGTGTTACCACTCCATGCCAGAGCAGACCAAGGAGCAATGGCAATGAAGGGGTACTCCACATTCCCTAAAGCTTCAGCATTACTGAAGCCTCACTATCAGTTTGTTTAGTGTCATATCCAAGACACTCTTTTGGGACATCTTACACCTTCAGCAGAGATACAGTCAGTGTATTCTACAGCCCCAGCCAACTGAGCAAAGAACAAAAAGAGATTCAAAATTGAGTCTCTATACAGACGTATTCTATACTTCCAGTTTGGCTTGTTTTTGCTAACAGTCAAAACATGATTTTATGAAAAGCTGCAATAGAAAGGAAAATAATTTGAAAAAGATGAAAAATTACAACATAAAAAATAAACTAATCAAAATAATGGATCAAACAAAAGAAGAAAAATTAAAACCCCAATCATCATGTGATATAAAAAGTAAAATAATTTATAAAACCAAAATAACTCAAAGGTTAAATCCCAGGTTTCACAGTCCTATTTCCAATGTATAAAATCTGAAAAAGTTGGTTTCGTATTTTATTTTAATAGCTGTAATGTCATTAAATAAACAAGTAAATAGTTATTTACTAAGCTTAACTTAGTTGTAGCACAAGGCCAGGAATATCAAGTGAGAATCGAACAAACAATGGTCTGCTAATCTAGCTTATAACCATAACACCATGTGAGGTATCTTCAAACAAGTAAATAACCTACTGGTGCCAACTGGTTAAATAACTCAATTGGAGGAGAATTAGACTGAAAATCTAAAGGATTCTAGTTTAATCTCAGGTTTCTCTATTATCATAAAATTTTCTCTCCCTCTCTCTCTCATATTTTACTAGATAATCAAGACTGAAACTTTTTTTTTTTACTAGGATAAAGTTTATTTTAATCATTCATAAAAAAGACTGGAGGGGGGACTATTCTAAACTGATTTTTTTCCAGACAGAGAAACAGATGTCATTTACATAACAGGCTAAATTTGAATTATTGGAATGATAATGTTTCTGAAATAAAAAGAAAAATCATATCTCATGAGATGTATGGTCATGACAAGAAATTTCTTTTTTTAACATTATATATAGTAGCAGACAAACTATCCTATTGATGATATTTTAAGTTATATAAACTGATCATAAATTTATCCATCCACTTTTTTATTGCAGCAATAAAAACAGGCATACCACTGAACAATGATTTTGTGAGGACTCATAAATTAATAAATGTTGTCAAAAGGTTAATGTTTATGACCCACCCCCACAGAGGTTACTGCTTAGACTAGAAATATAAACAGAAGGTGCTTTTTTAATTTTCTAGTAACCAGATAAAAGTCATAAAGAAAGGCTTAAAATTTTGGTTTTCTACTCTGAAATTTCCTGGAAAATATTCAATAAATGATAAAGATGCAGTTTAACTAACCTAATAGATACAAAGTAAGGGTCCAATTTAGCATTATATTTACATTGAACATATTGATAAAACCTAGAAAATATTTTATTAGCAAAGGCTTATAATATACTGACTGTATTCCTAGCAGAAGTGTAAGACCTCTCCAAGGAGTATCCTGGACATGACACTAAACAGCATCTGATAGATTACAGTTCCATAAATCTGATGAATATAAAGTATCCCTTCATTACTATTACTTGCAGGTCCACTATGACCTGGAGCGGTAGTACCTGTTAGGGTACTCTCTATAGGTCAAATAGATCTAAAATTATTTATATTCAATAGGATCATGTGCACAAAAAAATAAATGAATAAATAAATAAAGTAAAAACACCTTAAGAAACAACTATGTAAAAAAATGTAAATATGAACATACAATAAATGCAATTCCCAAACCTCTAGGCATAAAATAACCCTAGACAAGTAGATTAAATCAATTAATTTTTTAAAGTTTTAGAATTTTCAAAAAATTTTTTTTTTAAATTTAAAAAAAAAAAAAAAATCAGAACTCTTATTAGCAATCACAGAAAATTTGTTGGTTATAATTCTGTGGTTGAGTCATGTAACGACAGATGGACACAAGATATTTGGTGAACTATAGTAAAATTATTGATAGGTAGGAATGGACACAAGAATGATATTTAGATACCTAAAATAGATACATAGGTATGTAGAGAAAAATTGATAACAAGGCAATCCAAGTGGAAGGAGAGATTTAATGAGAAGTAAAGACGACACTATAGCGTTTTGGTTCAACTGAACCCAATTTGGCCAATTTACTAATAAACTTGAGAGATAAGAGATGGATTCATGCTTCTTGCAAGGGCATTAGCACAAAGTGAAATGCAAATAGTTTCATACATGATTTGAATTCAAGTCTCCAATTCCATTTCCTACAACAATAACCCTTACACTAAGAGCTCCTCCTACATAAGTAGGTAGGTAAGTGAAACATTGGATTTTGAAGAGAGAGAAAAAAATAACATTTCAAATTGGAGAATCATTGATATATTTCTCAGAAAATAAAACTGCCATGTTCAATAAAGAAAACAGTAAGTGATCCCTTTTTATAGCTGCAAGGAAAACAAGGGTTCAGGTCATAGGATTTCATACTATTTTCAACAACAGAAAACAATACACAACAAAAAAAAAATCTTTATTCATTTCTTAAGCTGTTTTGATTTTATTGACTTAATTTCTTTCTTTTTTTTCCCACTTAGTTTAGCATGTTGATGCTGTAGGGTAATATGTGAAACTAAAATGAAGATTTCAAATGAGAAAATAAAAATGTTTTGTTTTTTCCTTTTCCTATACTAAACCTCAAATCAGTCTGTTCCTAACAATCTAATTTCCCAAACATTTTTTTGATACTAGAATTTTATTTTATTTTTTAAATCTTTGTATCAAAACATTTTATAGAATGATACATTCACTCTTCCAACTATAAAATTTTCAGAAAGAAAGAATCTAATAAAGAAAAAAGTTTAGGAAAGAAAGGAAAAGAGAAGAAATCTAAATAAAAAAGAAAACAGAAAGGAAAAACGAAAGAAAGAATATAATAAATAAAAATCTAAAAAGAAAGAAAAAGAAATAAATAAAAAAAACATCTGGGTAAGAAAGAAAGACAGAGAGAAAGTTTGAAAAGATTTGGAAAGGAAAAAAAAAATCAGAAAAAAAGAAAATGAAGTGGGAAAGAAAGAAAGAAAATCAGAAAATGATCTGATAAATAAGGAAAGAAAATAAAAATCTGGTAAAGAAAGAAGATAAAAAAATGATCTGAAAAAGAAAAAAGAAAATAATTTCAGAAAGAAAAGTTTTGGTCAAGATATGAAATTTTATCCCACACCATAGACATTTGCTATGATATGAAGTATTGATTATGCGAGGGGATGCTGAAAAGTTCTCAAAACAACCAAGAAATGAATGGCTTCTTTTAATATTTTTATTGATATTTTTTAAAAGGTTAAAGAAAAATGAGAAATAAGCCAAAAAAGTGTTGAATTTTGAGATGATATACATTTTATGACTCTAAATTGTTTTCTTTTTGGTTGGGCTGAGAATTTTCAGCACCCCCTTGTAACACTGGTTAGCTAACCAAACTGACAGACAAATAATTATCATTTTCTTTCTCTCTCATATCTTATTCTACATTTTTTTCAAGTCAATAGTTCTTAAAATTGCAGAATTTTTTTTTTTCTTTTTGTAAATGACATATCGTCACCAACCATTTTTAGACTGTTACTTTATATTAGAACATTTTACAAGCAACATTTTTCTTTGAATCTTTAAAATTAAAAAATAAATTGCTTTCATAATTCAGAACAAAGAAATAAGTTTCAAAATGAGATTTTGGCTTAGGAACTTGCTATGTCATGTAACAATGTCAAATTCATTAAGAGGAAAGCAGACAAAATCATCTCCATAATTCAATGAATCACTGCCATAACAGCTTTTTCTTCATGCCATTTTGTTACCTTCAAGTCAATAAGTCTGAAATTCATCTGAGAAACCTTTTTAAGGGAATATGTTTATGATAAAAATGATTGATTTTAAGCCATCAAGGATTATTTTATGCCTAGAGGTGAGGGAATTGCATTCATTACACATTTATATTTGCATTTTTGGTGTATTTGTTAAAAATTTTTTGCACACAATCACATGATATCTAGTATTTCTAACTAATACAAATAATTTGTACATCGTTGTATAGTTTTAAGTATTCCTATCTAATACTAATAATTATATAGTTTCAAGTAATTCTTCTGATTTAATAATAGTCATTTGTTTGTACACAGTTATATGGTTTCAAGTAACTAATAATAATACTTTGTAAACAAGTATATGGCTTGAAGTAATTATTCTTCATACAATTGATTTCGTTAAATATCACCAAGTATTCCTTTTGAATGTAAATAATTCTTAAGCAGATCTATTTGAGCCATAGATGGAACCCTAACAGGTTCTACCACTTCAGTTCAGTCTGGATCTGGAAGTAATATTGATGAAGAGGTACTCCATATTTCTCAGAGCTGCAGTTTGGTGTCATACCCAAAAATACTTTTTCTCAAACTCGGGGGGTCCTTATCCTTCTACAGGGCATACAGTCAACAGGGCAATTGCCATAAAAAGTTCTGATATAAAGCAACGGGGGGGGGGGGTGAAAGAAAGAATGAAAACTTGGGTCTAAAAACTGCTTATCAGAAATCCCATAAAAATTTTAGTTAAAAACCTATATTAGATTTTTTTATATTTATCTACTAATGTTAAGGTGATATACCCCATGATGTCACTGCATGGACCCTCCCCAACACTATAAATAGTGACTGACTCAATAAACAAGAAAAGCGAGCCTAGTCAGTTACCAGTAACCATTACTGTCTGTATTTCCATAAATATATACTGCTGTAAACTTTACATCTCTTTGTGTTATTCATTTTTGGCCCTTCAAGGCCACAACAGCTAGTCTCTTAGCTTCTTCCCTGCTAGCTATACAGCAGAAGCAGCTATTTGACTCCTGCAGAACAAAGACCTTTCCCTAATTCCTTCCTTGATAACCTTGATGTGTATTAACCTCTGCTATGTCTTACCACCAAACAGCTCAATTTATCTCTCCATCTTCTGTCAAGTATTTCCCTATTATGCTTGTTATTTCTTGGGCACCATTCTATTAACTTTTTAACCATCAGTTATCTTCTTTTCTAGTTATTTATCTTGTTTACTTCTATTTTTGTTGCTTGATAATTTCTATCTTTTACTTTGGTCTGTTCTCTGATTCCTAGCATTACCATTTCCATCAAACCCCATCCTACTCCAAAATTCTTTTCAAGTGATTGAGTTCATTTTTTTATGTTTCATAACCAATTGTTATAGTTTGTGTTATACACTGACTTAAAATTGTGAGCGGTGTAATGGTTATTGTCATAGGAAATAATTTGCATTTCACTTTGTGCTAATAAATTTCAGCTTCCTAACTTTGAAGGAAGACAAATCAATCTAGGAGAAGGATAACACTGAATTCAAACCCTGCATCAAAGTGTCAATATGGCAAAATAATTTAAGTCAGATCAGAGAACATTCATTGCTACTGTTACCATGTAACCCAATACAGTCAATCATACATTACTTAGGGACCACCAAGTAACACTACCATTGTGCTGAGAGACGTCATGAATGGGAATTATTTGACATGGCATCCCAACAACCTGATAGATTAGTGGACTACAATAAAAATTTTATTTGGAAATCAGCAATACATATTTACCAACCCCTCCGGTTGGGCAGGATATGACACAAGGTCAATTTTTAAGCGGAGTTTAATAGGTTTGAATTCAGAGTTTTCCTTCGACTAGACTAGTTGCCTCAACAAGGCTGAAGAACCCAGTCTGTCCTACTATTTACCCATTGCTGGAGGGAGAATAATTGGATTCATACCATTCTCAAGGGTATAAGTGCAATGTGAAATGCAATCAGTCTCATCCAAGATTTGAACTCGTGTTGCCATGTCCATTTCCCACGATGATAACCATTACATCATGGGCACCTCCTATACAAATCAACAATACAGCCTGGGATAAAATCCAGAGATAATGGCACAACAAATATTGTCCTCCTCCAACTATTTTTAAGATCAAGTAACATTTTTGTGTTCTATAATAAACTTATCTCTTTTTCTATTTGACCAGAAATGGCAGTTTTCATCCTAAATTGATCTGTAATGATCTTTTATGACCTTGGAGGTTACTACCATCCATTCTTCCATATTTATTCTCAAGTCAAATTATCCTTATAGATTAATTTGCAGTTTCTAGTATCCAACTGTTTCACTACCCAATAAGGTACATACCATCAAGCAAGCAATCACTGGTTTTATTCATATAGACATGAATATAGATATCTTAGGATTTTCTTTCTTTCTATTTTTAAAGAACCTGCAAAAGTCTTTTCCTTCCGTATCTTTTTAGCCCTAAAATAATTATATCTGTTAAAATAATCTTTAATTAAAAAAAAGGGGGGAGGGGCAAAAAATTTCCTTGCCATATCTCTGAAAAATAAAATAAAATAAGAAATAAAAAAATTAAAAAAAACATAACTTGAAACATTTCTTAAAAATTTATCACAAACTTTATTATTATTTGAACAACTTTTAAATTAAATATTTTTTTTAAAATTAATCCTATTTGTTTATTTATTTTACTAGTTTGTCTTTTAATTTTCCCATCATGTGACCTGCATATAAATTAATCAGAAGTTCTGCTCATGAACGAAGTGCAAAAACTCTACATCCAATTTTCTGCATATTGGATGTGTGAGTGTGTAAATGAGAATGAGAGAGAGGGGAGAAAAAGCAGGACAGAGAAAGAGGAAAACTAACTTGGAATTTTCAGCTCAAATATTGAGCAGTCCCTTGCAAATACATCAATGAACAGTTATTTAATTCATTGAAACTAAGAAACATTTTATAATAATTGAAAAGATAAAGTGTAGATTAATTTAGAGAGATACCCAACATTGTTATTCACCATAAGCCCAATATTTTATGCTGAGTGTTTATTTTACCACAATACAATCAGCTTGATACTTGAGCCACAAAGAGATGATGTTAGATACTACGACTAAAATGCTAAACATAAGGGCTATTCCCAGCCTTTCTTTTAATAGAATGATAAGACAGCATTAAACAAGTGCCCAAGAGAGAAGTTTTAATGTTTTGTGCTTGATTCTTTTTGTGAATTTTATGAGATCAGGTACAGGTTGTAAGAAGGCCAAGAGATGAAGAGTTGATACATAGAGCTTAATGTATTTACAAATTTATCTGCAGATAATGAAAAATAATAATTTTCGACTTTCATTGATTTTTTTTTAACATATTTTTTGAGGAAAATATTCCTTTTTGTTTCACCATTTTACTCCAGTAAATGATACCAGACAGATTTTAGGCAGACAGTTTCACTTTTAGTTGTCTAAATTTCTGAGACAAAGCTTATTGATTTTTATCATTAAGGGATTTCGGACTATTGTCTTCATCTTTATTGTTATTTCTACAACATTTCGGCTGGGTGTTTGTCGACCTCAGGAACCCACACAGAACTTCGAACTACGACCTTTATTGAATCCACAGGGGTAGCCTGTTCTGATTCCATTAACCATTTTACCTGTGCTCATATTCAGATTTTTTTTGTGAGCACAGGTAAAAAATCATACATAATAGTATTAATAAAAAGTATAAAATAAAGTTTTATGTGGCTAAATACTGGTTATTAAAAGTATATTCCAACTTTATCATCAGCTGGGCTTCAATAAAAAGCATAAACTAAATTTCACCATTCTTTTAGGATTGATAATACATCCATGAGTAGTTAGGTAGTTTTTCGTAAAGAATTATGTTTTATCTGCATAAAAAAAATGATGATTTCTGATTGAGAAAATTACTTGATAGGAATAATAAAAATCTATATATTTACCCAACCCCTCTACCACAAGCAGGATGTGATACAAATCTTTAAGCAGAGCACAACTGGTATGAATTCAGATTTTTTTCTCCTAGACCAGTTGCCATAACAAGGTTGAAGAGTCCAGTCTGCCCTACTATTTATTCATAGCCAGAGAGAGAATACTTGAATTCATATCTTTCCACAAGGGTATTAGTACAATGCAAAATGCGAACAGCTTCATTCAAGATTTGAACTCGGATAGCCAAGTCACTTCCTATGATAATTGTTATGCCACAACCACTGCTTATTCAAGTTTCAATAAGAAAAAAAAATCAGGTTTATAGGATTATGATAAAAAAGGTTATTAAAAGACAAGAAAATTTATCACAGGCTTAAATAGAAAAATTTCTTACAAATTTTTATGTATTTAACAAATTAAATGATCTTGTATTAATCTCATGTGGTTCCAGTTTTCTTTAAAATATTCTAATTTGAAATTTCTTTCTAAATTAGTTATTGAGCATCTTAATCTAATTATATTTAATATGAAATGAGAAGAAAGGTTAATTTACCAGTCTTTATGGACTTGCAAAAATAAAACTTGAGAGAATTATTTTTATCTCCCCCCCCTTCCAAATGCATTCTGATACAAATTGAAACCTTGTTATTCTTCATTTCATACTAAATAACTAATCACTTCAACAACTATTGGGAAAAAACTTTACAGCTCTGATTGACTGATTTTGATGGCATGTCAACCCATCCAGGGTTTTATGCCAAGAGGTTAGGGAATTGTAATTCATATTTCAATATAGTTGTTTTTAAAGAGTTTTTTTTGGATACAGTTATAATATCAAGTATTCTTATCTAATAAAAATTAATTTGCACACAGCTGTATTAGGTGGGGCAAGGTGTAATGCTGGACTGCAGCCTCAAAGTGAGTGAGTTCTAACTCCAGTCAGGCTATTATATTCACTTTTAAACTAATACTCTTTGGAAAGGCATGAACCTCTTTATCTCCCACCAGTTATTGGTTAAAGAGTATCACTTCTGTTCTTCTAAAAAAGAGGCTTTGGCATTAAATAACTCATGAAGTTTGATATGTCAATAAACCAAGACAGACAGTTGTATGGTTTAAAGTATCCTTAACTAATAATTATATGGTTTCATGTAATTATTTCTATTCAATAATAATTATTTGTTTGCACATAGTTATATGGTGTCAAGTAAATGACAATCCTAAGTAAGCAATAACTTCTTTCTATCAATATGCCTTAGGATAGATTAATTTTAATAGCATGTCAACAACTGATGTAGGTGTTAGGAAATCACATTCATTATACATTGATATCTACATTGTATGTGTAGTCTTTTTCTCAAGAGATCTTTTTTAAACTGTCTTATTGAAAAGAAATAACTTTAAAATAAATCTACTTGACCTACAGATGGGACCCTAATAGGTGCTACAACTCGGAGTCACCATAGACCTGGGAGTACTCCATATCCTACAGATCACCAGACCTGCAGTTTAGTGTTGGACTCAGGACATTATTTTGTGGAAGGTGGGAGGTACCCCCACTGCAGGGGATGCAGTTGATGTATTCTAAGCCATGCTTACAGGGTTAGGTGGAAATAGAATGAAAGAAAGAAGACAGATGCTAACTGGTGGCAAAAGATCATAATGAATAAAGTGAAACAAATTGATTGATTGGTTTTAACAGCATATCAACACATCCAGGGTTATTTAATGCCTAGCAGTTACAGAATTACATTTCTTGCACAATCATATTTACACTTTTTGTATAGTTTGTTTTTTTTCTTTTTTGCACTTAGTCCGATTAAATATAATTTTTGAACATATCTACTTGACTCATAGATAGAACCCTAAAAGGTACTCCACTCTGGGTCAGAGTTAATCTCCAGATTTGGAGCCTCATCACCAGACGTAGTTTAGTGTTATACACAGGACACACCCATTTTTTTTTTTCAGGTGAGAGAGTACTTGACCCATACATAGAACCCTAATAGGTACTTCACTGTGAGTCAGAGTGAATCGGGAAGTGATAACAATAAAGAGGTATTCCACAATCCCTAAATCTCCAGAACTGGATTTGATTTGGTTTTATGACGTATCAATGCCAAATCTCTTATATAAATTTATATATTAAATATATGATTTCTAAATATATTTGGTAAATAACATTTTTTAATGATTCTGAACTTATTTTTTCACACAGTTAAATGGTTTTACAAACAATCAAATGATCAAACAATTCTATTTCAAACAATTCAGTTTAGCATGTCAACAAAGTTAAATGGTTCCAAGTATTGCTAACAATCTAATTAAACATCACTCATTTGTTTACACACAGATGTAATAACAGTTCAATTTCAAACAATTCAGTTTTGCTTAAGTACACAGTTTAAATGTCAAACAGTTCTATTTGACCTATAGATAGGATCCTATCAGATGCTACCGCTCCGGGTCAGAGTGGACCTGAGAGTGATGGCAATGAAGAGGTACTCTGCATTCCCCAGAGCTTCAGCATTACTGAAGCCTCACCATCAGAGTGTTTAGTGTCATAAACAGGACACTCATTGGAGGAGTCTCACCTCTTTACAAAGATGGAGTCAGTGTTTTTTGCAGTCCCAGCCAATTGGACCATCCAGAACTGGAGTCTCATCACCAGATTAAGTTTTTAGTGTTATACTCAGGACACCCACTTTTTTCAGGTGGGGGAGTAATTGACCCATACATAGAACCCTAATAGGTACTTCACTTTGAGTCAGAGTGAATCTGGAAGTAATGGCACATTCTTCAGATCTCCAGAACTGGAGCCTCATCATCAGATGCAATATAGTGTTATGTACAGGACACCCTCTTTTTTTTTCCAGAGGGGTGGGGAGTCCTTACCGCTCTGCAGGAGATATAGTCAATAAATTCTAAGACCAGCCAAGACCAGGGTAGTTCACAGCTCTATCTAGACTTATAAAAATAAACTTTGTTTCACTATTCGCCATCTTATTTTGCTGAGCACAAAAATGTCTCAGAACAAAATACTTTCTAACAAGTAACAGTTATTAGAGGCTCACACAAAATGTAAGGGTTGAAAGTTGGGTAAATGATAGTGATTTTCATTTCTTCAGGCAAAACGTAACTCTCTCAAAAATCTTAAGGGAAAATGTTACAGGAATTATTACATACTTTTTCTTAATTTCCTATCAAATTAGACAACTGACTATGACAAGCAATATCCTTTGATTCAATACTATTGTGTCAGTCTCTTCAGTACTAATAAATATTTTACCCTCTCAGAAATATATGGTCACCACAAACACCAACAGACAATGACCTAATACTAATCTACTGTTTATTATGAAGTTCTCATTCAGCAATTATTGCTATTTTGAATGACTATTTATTCCAGTCCTTACAGAACTGACTTGCAATTTCCTGAAAGATTTGTGAAAGGCATCCACAGCCATTCTTTAATGATAAAGACAATAAGTTATTGGTGGATGAATTTATTTAATAAAAAGATAAATATCTTGTTAAATAATGTCAATACCAAAAGTAAAAGACTTGTTTTATTTTTTACAAAAACAACTTTTTGTGCCACACACACAAAATCTTATAACATTTTTCTATATTTTTAGGGTTATAGCAGTATACGAGAGATACTTCTATTTATTACTCATTCATGACGATCATTTTCTAATATACAAGTCTTTCAAACTTCTCACACAAGATTTTGAAAGCTTGCATTGTAATATTTAGAATATCTTATATCTCCCTTCCGAAGTGTCTTGAATAAGCAGTTTTCCCCATTTTTTTAGGTAAATGTTTGTATTTACTGGGGTTAAGTGCTGTCTTTGTTTTGAGATGATTATCAGGTCCAGTGTTGCTGTTTGTATTTGAATTGCTTTCTAGCTTTTCACATTAGTCTGAGAATGTCTGCACGTGTGTATGGTTTGGTTTGAGTTTGTGTTTCCCTTTGTGCTCTTGCTTCTTTTACTAGATTTTCTTGAATTCTTTCTAGGTATGGTGGCTTTCAGTCATTTGAATGAATTCTTCTTTCACATTTTTGGAAGTTTTGTTGGTTTCAGTTGATGTTTTACTGTTTCGATAAAATGGAATTCTTTGTGGGGCGTTTTGTTTGGCTATTGATGTTGAGATTTCATTTGCTGTTTCTTTTAAGTGTTTTTTTAAGGGTTTTTTTGCTCAAGGTTCAAATCAAATATAATTTTCAATCAGATATACTTCCCATAGACAGGACCCTAACAGGTACTATCACTCCAAGTCAGAGGGGACATGGGAGCAATAGCAATGAAAGGGTACTCCACACTCCACATCGGATTTAGTTTAGTGACATATCCAGGACACGCCTTTTTTGCAAGGGATATGGCCAGCAAAATTCTAAGCCCCACACATAGGGCAAGACCATATAAATTTTGTTTTTGTAGCTTTTTTTTTTCTGTCTGCCCTGTAACCAACAGCCAATGAAAAACTTGTTGTACAGAATCTGAAATGAGAGGTGATATTCAGGTATCTTGATAAGACCAATGTATCTGAGTTGACATTGGGTAATGATTGCCTCAAAAGGTTGGTTGAGATGATCCTTGACAGTATTTCAACCTGGAACACAATCTTTCTATGCAATTCTCAAGATGCACTAAAGGGTGCAAATATAAAAGGGACTCAGGGTTCTATATATGGATGCTTTACAGGGACCAGACTTCTCAACTGAAAGAGGGCTACGTAGATTGATCAATACAGGAAAATGATAATAACATGCTAATTAGAATTCTTTACTCCTTTCTAAATTGTAGCATTAATATCACGGACTGCTGGATCATCTCGTTTATATATATATATATATATATATATATTCATCTGCCTATATTTTTGCCCCCATTTCTCATTGTTTTTGTTTCATTTTTCTTTTCTTTTTATAACTGTATCACAATATTTGCCTAACAAATTTATACAAACTTTAAGAATAAAAGCACAGAAAGATATTTAAATAGAAAAACAAAATTTTAGGCAATTACAAAACTTAGAAGGAAGTTAAAATATGATCTGACTTTTACAGGACCTATATTTTAACTTCCACTTGTCAAGGTTAACAATCAGTGTAATGATTTTATGTTCTTACTGCCAAGGCAGATAGTTATAATTGAATGGTTTGTCCAAGTGGTCACTGACCTACACTATTCTCTTTTATTCATTGTTATATGCCAGTGACAAGATCTTTTATGGAAATAACTAAAAACCAGACTGATGAGTAAAATCCAAAAATGAATACAACAAACTTTAAGAAAAATACAAATCCAGTTTTGCTATTATGAAAAGATTTAAAATATTTTAGAGCTCTAAATGAATATCTATAAAAAATAATGATAGATAACCATGACAGAATATTAAGAATACGAGGTGGTATTGAAAAGTTCTCAACCTAACTAAACGAAAATATGTCCCAAATGGGTTGAAATTCATATGTATAATAGTATATATGCTTTATGGCTCTGAGTCATTCTTTTATTGGTTTTGATGAGGACTTTTCAGCACTCCCTATTAGATAAACAGACTGATTGATTTTGATGGTATGTCAACCCATCTAGGGTTATTTAATGCCCAGAGGTTATGGAACCATATCCATTGTATATTCATGTTTACATTTTTTGTACTGTTGTTTAAGAATTGAATTTTTTAAGGGGGTTTTGGCACACAGTCCTATTGAATGAAAATGATCTTTAAACAAGTTTATTCAACTCAGTGATTAGATCCTAACTACTCCGAGTCAGAGTGGATCTGGAAGTAATGGCAATCTGAGGATATTCCTCAGAACTGAAGTTTCACAATTGGATGTAGTTTAGAGTCATACCAAGGAAACATTTTGTGTGAAGAGGGGGATCTTACCTCTCTGGTTGGTTGGGTCCCTCTGCAGGTGTACAGTCAACATATTCTAAGCTTTGCCAACAGAATAAACATAGATTTAATGTAAAACATAGATACTTTAACCAAAAAAATAAAAACAGAAAAAGCATCTACAACCATATGAATGTTTTCTAATGATAACACTTATTCATGAATATCAATATAACACAAAACCTCTAACAAAAACAAAAAATATTTGTTAGCTAAACAAAGAATAAAAGTTTTATAAACAATAATCTTCAATGTTTAAGAGACAAAAAGAGAAAAAAAATGAGAAATCTGACTTAAAACCTAACAAGACAGGAAAAACTTAATTTTAATTTTTGCATCAATTTTATATCAGGACTATCACATGGGAGATTCAAGTGGCCAAACAATTAATGATGTAGAAAATGGAGTCAGTGAACCAAGTCCAGATAATGGCTAAAACACTGTTCAATTTATACGAATACTCTTGGGAAAGGCATGAATCAAATCCTCTCCTTCAACTATTTGTAAATTGTATAGAAGAGAAAAATAGTTAGATACCATGTAACCCAGTACAACCTGTTACATGTTACTTAGAAGATAAGCACCAACAAATAATGTATATTACCTTCAGAAATGCCATAAAGGGGAATTATCAAGTATGGTATTCTAAACATCTCAAAGATTATGTGACTAGAAACTAACACTTTAATGTAGACCAGCATCTCTCAACACTTTTTACCCTTGAAATAGTTTTCATGATGCAAGGAACCCCCCCCCACTCAGCATAAAAATGATTATGTACCAATATATTTTATATCTATTATAGTTCATATAAAACCCCAAGTGACCTTTTGCAAAGCCTTAGGGTTCCAATGAACACGAGTTGAGATGCACTAGTCAAGACATTAAAAATTTATTAGTAGGCAAAGTTTTTGGGGTTAGATATAAAGGGATTTCATGGTGTGGTTGATTGATTTAGATAATCAGAAGAATCATAGAAATATGGGCACATCTCAAGAAATGACAAATGAGTGAATCCTCACCTGAAAGCAGTCATTAAATTTCTGAAATTTCCACTGGGAAGAATTGTATTTCTGAATCACATTTTATCATTTCTCATTAGCTTCATTGGAGAGAAAAAAAAAAAGACACCAGTCTCTTTTTATGACACGTGTGACTGAACATTTATTTAATAGATTGATAATGAATCTATTTAATAGAATTCTTATACTAGTTTGGTTTTATGGCATATTTGTAAGGCCAAATCCTCTTTATACATATATACTAAATATATATATGGTTTATAAACTCATTTTGTAGATAACATAATATGCACAGTTTCAAGTATTGCTATATAACAGTCACAATCTAACATCAGTCATTTGTTTGCACACAGTTTGTTCTATTTAACCCATAGATAGGAGCCTATCAGGTACTTCCACTCCAGATCAGAGTGGAACTGAGAGCAATGGCAATGAAAGGGGGTACTGAGGCTGGAGCCTCACCATCAGATTGTTTAATGTCATATCCAGGACACTTGTTAGTGGGGGTCTTGCTCCCCAACAGAGATGCAGTCAGTGTATTCTAAAGCCCCAGCCAACTCAGCTGTCTTATAATAGTTTTAAAAAATAAATTTGGCATAAACCAAAAACTTTAGCGACGGTAGTTTGTTTTTACGAAAACTCTCAACTCAGCCAGGAAAAACAATCCCTGGTGTATAAAATATTTTTATTCATGCCTCAAGCAAAAGTCAGTGCTATCTATAATTATCAATACACACACACACACACATATATATATATATATATATATATATATATATAAACCAAGTTCAGATAATGGCTAAAACACTGTTCAATTTATACAAATACTCTTGGGAAAGGCATGAATCAACACCTTTCTCTCAACTATTTATCAATACACATACATACACATTTATAAACATGTAGGTATATCAGGAAGTCTTACATCCTACCGAGGAAAAGAAATTATCATGTGTAAGAATTATTTACAATGTGTGTGGCACTTTTTGTTTATAATAATCATTTCCGTTTTTTTTACACACAGTTGTATGGTATCAAGTATTCTTATGTAATACAAATAATTTACACCCAATTATATAGTTTCAAATAACTATTCTTATTAGATAATTTTATTTGCCTGTAATAATCATGTTGAAAAAAATCTTGATTATTAATTAGAATAAATTATTTTAATTGTTTTGGTTATTTGGTTTGATGACATGTCAACCCTTGATGGTTATTTAATGCCAAATCCTATATATATATATATGATTTGCAGGGTAATAGTTTGTAGATAACTTAATTTCAAAACAAGTTAGGGCATATTTGTTTGCACACAGTTAAATGGTTTTAAGTCTTGCTATTTCACATCAGTAATTCTATTAATCAAGTATTCCTATCTAATTTCATATTAATCATTTGTTTGCATGCAATCAATAATATTAGTCAATTGTTTGCACACAATTAAATGGTTTCATTATTGCTATCTAACACTTATAATTCTAATTAATATTAATCATTGTCTTCACACACTTAAATGGTTTCAAGTAGTACTATCTAACACTAATAATTCTATCTAATATGAATCATTTGTTTGCATACCATTAAATGGTTTCAAGTATTGTTATTTAGTAGTAATAATTCTATTTATCAAGTATTCCAATCCAACACAAACAACTTGCACAGCTGTCTAGTTGCAAATAACTAATAATAATCCGTAGTAAATGATTGAACAGTTTTATTTGAACTATTGATGGAACGCTAACAGATACTACCACACTGGGACATAGTGGACCTGAGAATAATGGTAATGAAGGAGTACTCTACATTCCCCTAACTCCAATACTGGAGCCTCAACATCAAATTTAGTCTAATGTCAAACCCAGGACATTAAATGGTTTCAAATATTGCAATTTAACACAAATAATTCTAATTAATGTTAATCATTTCTTTGTACACAGGATAGATATTTTCAAGTATTGCTATCTTAGCACAACTGATTCTCAGTCGCCACTTCCTAACACCTTTAAGATAAAATAGGTTGGATATTAGCTTGCCACAAGAGGAATTGGAAGAATACAGTAAGGACAGTCATGTAAGGTACAAGGATTGGTCAGATTAGGTCTCTTCAACTGCCCATCTAGCCCAGTAAGAGCCAAAATGGAGTGTTGCAAGTCACTTGATCACAATGGTTGCTCGGCCAAGGACAGTTTAGTCACAAAGATCCCATTCTCAAGCATTACAAGTGGCTACCCACAGCCAACAGCTTTGTTGGGAAGGGTTCTTACCCCAGTGAAGAAATGCAGTCGGCGCATTCAACAGCCCCACCCAACAAGGCAGTTAAATTCATTTGAGGTATGTTCCATTAACCCAAAATGTTTGGTTATTAAATATAAATTGTCTTAGATTTTAGCTTAGTTCATTATTCAGGAATTAAAAATAACAGAACGAATGAGTGGTGACACCATATTTTTGCCACGGCGTTTTGTATATAAAAACCAATCCTTCTATCCTCTATTAAAAACAATGTGCATGATTATATATATATATATATATATATATATATATAGTATCACATTATGTCTTATATACAAGTAGATATTAAAATGCTAAAAATTATATGGAAGTAAGTAAAGCTGGTAACCGTAGTCAAAGGTGACCAGAAGGCTCCCTTTTCGATAGCTACTACACCAAGGTGTAAGGGAGGGCGCTACTCCTTTCCCTGGATTGCTCCACTTTACCCTTTATAAATAACTTATATTGCTGAGTGTTAAGCAAGGAGGTATCAAGTACTATTTTTAAAGTCTTTGGTATGACAACCTGGGATTGAACCCAGGTCTCCCAGACTATTACCGAACACTCTACACACTAGGCCAATGAGCAACAAAAACTTATATAGCAACCATTAATTCCACATAAAAAACCCCACTCAGTTTCATATTGAAAGATGAGAATATATATAAAAACCAATCCTTCTACCATCTCTTTAAAACAAAGAATGTCAATCTATGTTGAAGAGGTGTCCTTACATTCATGTTGCAACAAGATTTATCAAAATGCCATATTTTTTTAACTAATTATGATACACACCATAGAAAAGACTTGAAGGTTGAAATTTGTAATTCCAGTTGTTCTTTTACTTAAATGCATGAACAAAGTTTGAGTTTGAGTTTTGTTTAACGGCATATCAACCCCTGTGGGTCATTTAATGCCAAAAAGGTTATTTTGAATTTCAGTCATTAAAGTAGCAGTTCTATAGAGATGTTTGGTTATATCTTGCTGAAAAAGTTGCTTTCTTTTAGAAAATTAAAAATGTTTTCAGGGTTTGTATTCTTAAAGATGTCCCTCAGGTTTCATGCTTGATAGTACTTGGTATGGATATGTTTAAGGTTGTTACAATTTAGAAGGATATGTTTGGTTGTGAGTTGTACTTTGCATGATGGGCACACTGGGGCATCCTCCCCTTTTAACAGGTGTGAATGAGTAATGTGGGTGTGCCCAATACGCAATCTGGCAAGTATTACTTCTTCTCTTCTGATGCTTCTGTAGCCTGTTGGCCACTCTCCGATAGCTTCTTGTATTTCATGGAGTTTGTTTTGGGTCTGATTGTCCCATGATTTCTGCCATTTGTCTGATATAAATTTCTTTATGGTTGGTTTTAGATCTGTATATGGGATTTTTGATTTGCACATATCAATTTGAAGAGCTTTTTTTGCAGCTTTGTCTGCTTTTTCATTTCCTTGGATGCCAATGTGACTTGGTATCCAGGTGAATATGATGTTATTATTTTTAGAGAGGGTGTTTAGTTTGTTTAGGAGCTTTGTGATCAAGGGGGATGATGTATCTCTGTTCTGTAGTGCTAGTAGGACTGATTTGGAGTCTGTGTATATGATAAATTTGGAAGCTTTATGATTTGCTATGATATTCATAGCTAGATCAATGGCTGTGGTTTCTGCACTGTAAATTGAAGCTTCATTAGGTAGGCGTTTTAGGGTTTCTTTTTTTTGAGAAATAGCAGCACAGCCTACTTTTTTTCCTTGTTTGGATCTGTCTGTATAGATGTGATAGTGATCTGGGAACTTATTTTGTATTTTTATGAGTTTCTCTTGATAAGTGATGGGGTGTGTTTTTATTTTGGGTAACTTAGCCAATTCCAAGTTTATAGTTGGTTGCCTTATGGTCCATGGTGCCGTTTTGGAGAGTATGGTATGGTGTACTATTTTAGTGTTGATTTTGATTTCGTTGAGGAGGTCACTTATTCTTAAGCTAAAAGGTCTGATTTTTTTGGGGGTTATTTTGATACAGGTTTTCATATTTTGTTTTGCCAGTGTAGTCATAAGCAGGATTTTGTGGACAGGAGATGAGTTTGATGTAGTACTGTAGTGCTAATTTTTGTCTTCTTAAATAGAGAGGGGGTTCGTTTGCTTCTATGTATAGACTTTCCTTTGGGGAAGTATTAAAGGCTCCTAACGTAAGGCGAAGTCCTTGGTGGTGTATTGTTTCCAGTCGTTGTAAGTAGGATTTTCTGGCTGCTCCGTATATGAAACAGCCATAGTCAAGTTTTGATCTTATTAGAGATCTATATAGCTTGATAAGTGTCTTTCTATCAGCATCCCAGTCTGTGTGGGCTATGGCTCTCAATAGTTGCATGGCTTGATTGCATTTTATTCTTAGCTTTTTTATATGTGGGATAAAGGATAATTTAGAGTCAAAGATAATGCCAAGGAATTTATGTTCATCTGTTATGGGTATTTCAGTGTTATTTAATGTAAGTTTAGGGTGGTTGTGCATCTTGTGGATTTGACAGAAGTGTACACATTTTGTTTTACTATTTGAAATTGTAAATCCATTTTCTGTGGTCCATTTTTCGATTTTATTTATGCATTGTTGTACTTTCCTTTCTATGGTTGTCATGTTTTTTTAATTATAGCAGATGAGGAAGTCATCTACATATAATGACCCTTTGATTTCTGGAGGGAGGCAGGATGTTATGCTGTTTATTTTTATTATAAATAGGGATACTGCCCTGAGGAACTCCCACCTCTTGTGGCTTCGAATCAGAGTATGTGCTGCCAATCAGTGTCCTGAAAGATCGGTCTTCAAGAAAGTTTTGGATGAAGATGGGAAGTCTACCTTGTAACCCAAAGTTTTTAAGGTCTTTGAGAATTCCGTATGGCCACGTTGTGTCATAGGCCTTTTCAAGATCAAAAAAGACTGCCACCAGGTGTTCCTTTTTTATGCATGTTTCTCTGATTAGGGTTTCTATATGAACCACCTGGTCCATTGTGCTTCTTTTTGTTCTGAAGCCTGCTTGTAGGTTTGAGAGCAGTTTATTTGATTCAAGAAACCATATTAGTCTTTGGTTTATCATCCTTTCTAAAGTTTTGCATGCACAACTAGTTAGGGCTATGGGCCTATAGCTGGTGGGATTTGTTGGGTCTTTTTGTTTTTTGAGGATGGGGATGATTGTAGCTTGCTTCCATAAAGTAGGGATATTGCCTGAGATCCAGATATTGTTATATATGTTTAGGAGATATTTCTGGGAAATTGAGGGTAATTCTTTAAGAAATGTGTAGTGGATTTCATCTGGACCAGCAGCTGAGTTATTGGATTTGGATAATGAATTTTGGAGTTCATCTAGGGTGAAAAGTTGGTTGTAGCATTTAGTATCGTCAGAGGTGAACTTTATTTTGTTCTTTTCTTCTTTGATTCTGATGGAGTTAAATTTGTTGGAATATTTTTTGGTAGATGATGCTTGGGCAAAGTTTTCTGCCATCAGATTAGCTATTTGTTTTTCATTCAAAGCTTTTGTGCTTCCTTGGGAGAGATGATTTATAGGAGTGTGGACGGTTTTATTTGATATTTTCTTTACAAAGTTCCAAATTGTTTTGGGATTAGTATTTGAGTTTATTTTTGCAGTGAAGTTTCTCCAGGAGGACCTTTTAGCTTCTTTAATTGTGCGTCTAGTTTTAGCTCTTTGTTGTCTATATTTGTCTAGATTTTCTGATGAAGGGTTGGTTTTAAATTTCCTGAGGATTCTTTGGCGTTCTCTGATCATAGTTTTGCACTCCTCCGTAAACCAGGGATTGTTATGTTTTGGGGATGTTGTAGTATTAGGTATGGTTTTGTTTGCTATATTAATTAGGGTATTTGTGAAATGTATTATAGGTTCTTCTTGGTTTGTATTTGTTTCTGGGATTAGGGTGTCAAGGCATAGTTTTTTGTAGGCTTGCCAGTTTGCTTTTCTGAAGTTCCATCATGGGATTTTTGAGACTGTTTGTGGGTCTGATTTTCCTGGTTTAGTATTTTCTATTATGATTGGAAAGTGGTCACTGCCGCAGGAATCTTCATGTACCCTCCAGTTATATTCTATAAAGGTGGCTGGATGGCTGAGTGTTAGATCTATAGCAGAGAATGTACCTGAGGATGAGCTTAGGTGGGTTTGAGCTTTCCGATTGTAGAGACATAGGTTGTTGTTATTAATGATTTTTTCAAGGGTCTGACCTCTTTTATTCGTTGTCCTGCTTCCCCACAAAATGTTGTGGCTATTGAAATCTCCCATCAATATATATGGCTTAGGGAGTTGATTTATTAAGTTATTTAGCTGTTCTTCGTTTATAGGGTCTTGAGGTGGAATGTATATAGAGCAGATGGCGGTGGTTTTGTGTAAAGTTGCTGAAATTGCTACTGCTTGTAGGGGGGTGCTGATGTTGATTTTGCTTTGGGGAATGTTTTTCCTTATTAGGATTGATACACCACCCGAAGCTCTTAGTCCCGTGTCATGTATATAGTCATATTGCTCATAATTTTTCATGTTTGTTTTATCATTGCTTTTTTTGAATGTTTCTTGGAGACATATAATGGTAGGATTTTGTTCAGTTATTAACAGCTGGAGTTCGTTGTAATTTGCCTTGTAGCCACGACAGTTCCATTGGATTATCTTGTGGGTATTTTGGTATTTGGCCATAACTATTTATGCAGTGTGTGTCTTGGGTTTAGGGTGTACTATTTAATTTTTGTATTTTCGATTTTAGGTGTCGAGTCCATTTCGGTTTCCATACTTTCTATGTTTCTGGATTTATTTTTGGTTTTTGAAGGGGTGTGTTGAGTAGGTTTTTGTTTTTCTTCTTTTTCTCTGGTTCTTGAGGTTGATCGGTTTCTGTTTTTGATCGTTAGCGTTTCATTTTTTTGGCTAGAGGTTGAAGGGATGTTTTTTGATTTGTCAGTTGGAGTTAGTTGTACATTGGGTATAATAGTTTTAAGGGTTTTGATTAGTTCATGTAGGTCATTTATTAAATTTGTTAATTCTTCTTCTATTTTTATTGTTTTTATTTGTGTTTTTGCTTCGTTTTCTACTTGGTTTGAGGGAGTCCTGGTTACCTGAGAGAAAGTTAATTTGTTAAAGGGATTTTCTATGAGTCTTCTTGCTTCAGGGAAGGTAATGTTTTTGGTGATTTTCATTTTGATAATTTCCTTTTCCCTTTCCCAGATTTTGCAGTACTTTGAGTCTGCTCTATGATTCCCTTTGCAATTGTTACAGTTTAGGCTGTTTTTGCAGGATTCCTCTATGTGATTTGGTTCCTGCTCTCCACATTTGACACACACTTGTTTTCTTGTGCAGTGCTGCTTCAAGTGTCCATATTTCTGGCAGTTATGACATCTTCTGGGATTTGGGATATATGTCTCAACTTTAACCACTGTATAGCCTATTTTTATTTCTAAAGGGGGTTTTGGGTTATTAAAGGTTAGAATCTAGGTATTGGTTTCAATTATTTCATTTTGTTTTTTGATTGTTATTCTTTTGACGTCTATTACATTTTGTTTTTTTAGTTCATTTTTAATTTCCATTATTGAGCATAATGATAGCTCTCCATTTCTTATCACCCCTTTAGAGGTGTTTAATCTCTCATGGGGGTAAGCTTTTATATCTATGTTGTGGATTTTTTTTTGCTTTAATATTATTTCAGCTTGTTTTTTCCCTGTCACCTCTATAAGGATGGTTCCATTTTTTAAGTTTTTTACGGTTTTAGGTGATATTAGAGCTGAAATACATTTTTCTATGATGAAGGGGGATATTTTTGTTAGTGGTAGTTTTTCTTTTGATTCTAGAATGATGAACCTTGGATATGGCTCATCATTGTCTGAATCACATTCAATATGGGGTCTTTTTGCTTGGGTTTTTGTTTTAATAGAAGCCATAAAAGTGTCGGATGAGTTTCACTGAACATGCTCCCCACCCACCTCGGAGCCCCATATGGGGATGTGCCTAGGGGGAAACCCATTCGCCTAGCAACACCAGGGCTACATGTTCAGTATACTCATGCTGGTGATAGACGAATTAATTTTCTGTCCCTGGGTTTTCGTTCCCAAGATAACTACTTCCCCAGGGACAGAAAGGACTACGAGTCTTTCCACAGCATGAATGACCCTACAGCCATCGTCCTCATTTAGATTTTTAAAAAAAAAAATAAAAAAAAAAATCTAAGAGAGTACTGTCATGACCAGCCGATTGATCGGATCGGGCCTCTCCGACCGCCCGTCTAGCCCAGTAAGGGCCAAAGTGGTGTGTTGCAAGAGACTTGACCACTCGATTTTCAGACCAAGTACTGCTCAACCAACAGGATCCCGTCCTTAAGCATCACGGGTCGCCACCCACGGCCAACAGGTAGCCTCGTTGGGGGGGTTTTACCCCTCTGCAGAGGTGCAGTCAGCGTATTCTACAGCCCCAGCTGACAGGGCGAAAATGCATGAACAAAAAATTCTATTTGATAGGCATCGTGATTTTGTTCATGACTGACAGGAGAAAAAATACTGTGGGAATCTCTTTAAATTCTCATCATACAGACAAAATGGGCTAAAATCAGTCCCCATAGAAGATTAAGGTCATACTCCGAAATAAGTGACAATAAAACAAATGTTTAAGAGTAGATAATCAAGAGAATGTGGCAATATAAAATTGCAGAATTTTCCCAGGCCAAATTAATTTTAAAAGGGTTTTAAACTGTAAAGCTAAAAGTAACAAAGATGATTTACATTTAAGCATCTTCAATTTCAAACTGAATCAAAATAAATAATTGTTAAATATTCTAGAAAATTGCTAATATATTTTATAGAAATCTATAAACATATTGATATAAATATACATTTTATATAGCACAAAAAATTAAAATTTGTTTAATGAAATTATAAAACACTTGTCTGATTCACAGTATCTTACAATAACTAATACAAAATATGTGGATACACACGTGACATAAACATAGTGAATATACAAGGCGAAGTTTGAAATGTTATTTCCCCCACTCAAAAAAGAAGGATTATTTTTTTAAAGAACTTTTCCTTGTGTGTGAATATGTATTATATATACATATATATGAATGGTCTGCTATATTTATAAAGAAAGATTGCTCAATATCTGTGATAAAACACAAGTAGATGAGGGCTTGAATAGTGTAGACACAGAATCAAATTTTGTATCTATGCTATTCAAATATACATATATGAGAGAGAGAGAGAGAGATAATAAAAGGTTTACTAAGCTTAGGTTAGTCCAACAAAGAGCTAAGTGGTTGAAAATGAAAAAAGAAGATTGTGTTTCACCAATCAACTCATTAGAATGTTGGAAATCATTATTTAAGATTTATGGTTTTACCAAAGTTTGAACACTGACCCTAACAGTACATCCAAAAATCTATATGTTAGTAAGTACCACTCACACACACACACACACACATATATATATATATATATATATATAGGCAGGGGGGTTAAAGATGAAGAAATAATCCGTAATATCTTAAAGAAAACATTGAAAAAATATAATACAATACTTATATCTAAGGTCATTGGAGTGGAAGCATGTTAAAACTAAAACATATTTTTTCTTAATTGGTTCACCCCTTTTAGAAATTATTTCTTCCATTATTTTTAATCCATGAAAAATAAACAAATCACAAATCTAAGACAAAACCTATTTTATTTAACAGCTAAACTTTCGGGCTTCATGGAACATAATTCAAATTTATTTTAATGAATAATCAAAATTTTTTTTCAGTCTAAGTTAGAGAAACAAACATAGATTAAAAATAACAGAAGAGTGCTAAGTTCATATTTTTTCTCAGGTTTATATAACTTAAGATTGTAAGATCACAACTTAACTACATATAAGATCTGAAAAGAAAAAAACCTTTTACCAGATACACTAACTGTAATTGCTTTTTCACTGATGTATTCAGACTAGTGTCATTATCTTGGTTGTTATTGTTGAAACATTTCAGCCATTTCAGAAACCTTCTGGAAATTTTAAACTGACCCCTTTATCAAATTCAAAGTAGTAGATTGTTGTCATTCTGCTGTCCATGATGGAGGAGGAGGAGGAGGAGGAGGAGATCTCATATCAATTAGTTCATCCTTAAAATTTTGCGTGTCTCATCCACTGAATTTATTATGTATTATCTGACATAGAGATTGAAGTAAAAACTGACAGGTAACAAGATACACTCAATACTTTTATTCACAAGGTGATGGACCTCATATATAAGATGATGAACAAAAGTGATGAAACAAATAGAAATATTTCTTTTGCGTTATTTATTTTTTTGATTATTTTCAACTAGTTTTGAACTTGAGTCATCAAGAGGAGAAAAGTTTGAGGAAGTTTTTAAAAGAGTTGATTCGATGCTATAAAAGAAGCAATGAAAAATGAACTGTTAATGTAGCCAATTCATTTGTTGAATGTAAATTATTTTCTGGTATCCTAGTGTCTTTACAACTGAACTCTTTTATTTTGAAGGTATATATATTAAACATAGGTAAAGAGAGTTTCAAATTAGTGGTGACTGCTTGGTTTGTTTATTAAGGTGTTTATTGGTCACACAAAATCTATCTTATTTTAAATGGTTATTCAACTTCATGTTAAAGCTACATAAAGTCAATGTTTTTGAGATACTTGATCCAATTATCTTTGTGTTTCTATTATTTCATCCATTTTATCTTAATGGGTTCCAGTTTTTACTATAATATTATTCAACGCATTTTTTTTATCAATTCTTTCTTTTATGGTGAACTTTACATCTCTGTAAAACTAGTGACCATTTGAGCAGAAATGTTGCTCTACAAGTTTGCTGTAATCCATAGATTTCATCCTTTGTCTATAGTTATTTAGTCTAAAGTAAAATGGTTATATATGTATGACAGTTATAAAAAAGGAAATAAGTATATAATTTCACCTATATTCACTCACTCCTCATTCCCACAAAATGAGGCTAGTATACCAATTCTCTCTAAGAGGACTTATATTTCACTTGTAAATAAGAAAGTGCTTTTTGCCTTAAGCATGTGGATAGGTAAATAGATTGGTCAACAAAGGTGGATACAGTAGGCGGCAAGATAGATAAGTGATCTGATTAACGGTTTTGGAAGAAAATAATTGATTTTATTCAGCTAAGAACTAATTGTATCTGGAGGTGTGAATTTAAGTGAAGATAAAATAAAAGACAAATGCCCAAAGAGAATCACATCAAATAAAATTACTGCTCTTTTCTAACATTTTTTTTTTAAAGTTTAACATCCATTTCAAGATGAACACATTAAAAATACAAAATAACATATATAACAATAAGATTTAATTGCTTATGGCATCTCATCAATTATAGGATGACAAATAGCACTAATCAAGCAAAGGAATTTTTTTTTTCTTAAATCCTTGTGTATTTTGCTGATTTATTTTAAGAGTCACTAATCAACAAAGTAATTGTTTAACAAAAGTTGTTTAAATTGCTAATTCAGTGGAAAGATGAATTCACCTTGAATAGTGAAGAATCAAGTAATGATAATCTGGCCAATTATCTCCCATACATATCACTATTGAATTATTGCAAATAAGGCCATTTTCAGATTTTGATACTTTAACTTTTACTTTTCACCATAAACTGGATCGGTTGTAGAGTTACTACTTATGTAGCATGCCTTGGGCAGGAATAGTCTAGTGAAGCCCATCCCTCTTCAAGTCAACCTTACAATCACTTAACACAAGACTATCTCCTCCATTCAATCAGGCTTTTTCTCAGTCTACAGCAGAATAGAAGTACTCCAAGGTTTGTAAGATAGGGTTGCTTGCTTATCTTGTTTAATGGCATATAAACCCGCATGGGATATTGTTATACAACATATGACATGGATTTTCGGTTCATTCCAAGTGACCCCCCCCACTGTGTGCTATGGTAAGCTGTCATATTTTGATTAGTAAACAGGAAGATAACAGTGCATCAGGTCTAACAGGTGTGTAACCAGAAGGGGATCACATGATGAAAACCACACGGTCAGATTCAGACAGAGTGCAGAGAATCACAGTCGAGCGAGGGACACGCAGTCGATCAGAGGTCTCTCAGCTTGCAATGGGATGCAAGTGTTGGCACCCCCTGGCTCCTGGAGGAAGATATGGGAAGAAGAAGCCCTCTCTCTGAGTATATGTCTCTTCCCCCCCCCATCTCTCACACACCACAGAAACATCAACCCTTTCAAGAATAAAGAAGTGTGTTTCGTTCGTTTATTGAAGTTTGTAAATTATGTTTGATTATGTTTCCGCTTATATTTGTATTACGTCTATACAACAATATTCAATATTAAATCTTGTTTTTTTTTCTCCCTATATCAGGTTTCATGTGTGTCATTATATTGACAGAAATAATTTTCATAAACTTCATGTGTATTAATAAACTAGTAAAAATAATTTTCATTAATTGTTTCACTTGATGCAGTTGACTCTCAGCCACTACCTACTGACACCTATCAGGTAAAAAGGGTTGGGTGTTTATTTGCCAAAAGAGTCATTTGTAGAATATAGTTAGGACTTAATCATATCATGTGATAGGTTGGTTCCTTGTTTAATAGCAGTCATCATGAGTTATTGAATGCAAAAGACATATTTGTAGAATGACAGTGATATTATTTAACCTACACATGGGTAAATAAGGGGATTTAGACTTTTCCCAAGGGCATTAGTTCAAAATTCTTCACCAGAGAACTCAACCCCACGGGGGTAGGGGAGTATATATATATATATATATATATATAAATATACACACACACACACACATATTGAATATAATCTGTAAACAAAATAGTTTGAACATAACATTTTATAAGTTTTTACAGGTAAATGGTTATATATATATGATTTAGAAGTGAATAGTTTGTAGGTAATCTTATTTTTAAATAAATTCTAACGAATTTGTTTGCACATAAGAATTGCGATCTTTTGCACACAAATGGTTCCAAGTTTTGCTATCTACTACCAGTAATTTAATTTTTGCACAAAGTTAAATGGTTTCAATTATTCATATCTAAAGAGAATAATTCTAGCTAATATTAGTCATTTGTTTGCATACACTTAAATTACTTTGAGTACTGCTATCTGACACTGATAATTTTACAGCAGACAGTAAAATGGTTTCGAGTACTGCTATATAACACTAACGATTCAATTCAACATCAATCATTTGTTTGCTCACAGCTAAATGGTTAAGCAGTTCTATTTGACCCATAGGTAGGAGCCTAAAACATACTATCACTCCTTGGAGTGGGATCTTACTCGTTTGAAGAGATGTATTCTACAGCCCCAACTGACAGGGTAGTGCAATTAGAGTTTCAATCCAATTATTACTATGCCAAACCAATATATAAATAAAAAATAAATATACTAAAATAAATAACGATTACAATGAATAAAAACACAAGTAAATAAGAACATATAAATTGATTAATCCCTAAATTGCAACAATATCACCATGCAGAATAAACTAGACTGCCCTTACAAAAATGCCCTAAAAACTAGATCACTCATCCTACCAAGCCTTACAAAACAGTATATAAAGGCAATACTACCATATGAGACTACTGAGAGTTACCAAGAACCATTGAGATTGTATCTATTCTATCCAGCTTACATATATAAGATCAATCACCAATAGTCACCCTATGAGACCACTGAGAGTTACCAAGAACCATTGAGATTGTATCTATTCTATCCTACTTACATATATATGATCAATCACCAATAGTCACCCTAAGAGACCACTGAGAGTCACCAAGAACCATTGAGATTGTATCTATGCTATCCAACTTACATATATATGATCAATCACCAATAGTCACCCTATGAGACCACGGAGAGTCACCAAGAACCATTGAGATTGTATCTATGTTAACCAACTTACATATATATGATCAATCACCAATAGTCACCATATGAGACCACTGAGAGTCACCAAGAACCACAGATTGTATCTATGCTATCCAACTTACATATATATGATCAATCACCAATAGTCACCCAATGACACCACTGAGAGTCACCAAGAACCATTGAGATTGTATCTATTCTATCCTACTTACATATATAAGATCAATCACCGATAGTGACCCTATGAGACCACTGAGAGTTACCAAGAACCATTGAGATTGTATCTATTCTATCCTACTTACATATATATGATCAATCACCAATAGTCACCCTATGAGACCACTGAGAGTCACCAAGAACCATTGAGATTGTATCTATGCTATCTAACTTACATATATAAGATCAATCACCAATAGTCACCCTATGAGACCACTGAGAGTCACCAAGAACCATTGAGATTGTATCTATTCTATCCAGCTTACATATATAAGATCAATCACCAATAGTCACCATATGAGACCACTAAGAATCACCAAGAACCATTGATATTGTATCTATTCTATCCAACGTACATATATAAGATCAATCTCCAATAGTCACCAAGAACCATTGAGATTGTATCTATTCTATCCTACTTACATATATATGATCAATCACCAATAGTCACCATATAAGACCACTGAGAGTCACCAAGAACCATTGAGATTGTATCTATGCTATCCAACTTACATATATAAGATCAATCACCAATAGTCACCCTAAGAGACCACTGAGAGTCACCAAGAACCATTGAGATTGTATCTATTCTATCCTACTTACATATATAAGATCAATCACCAATTGTCACCCTATGAGACCACTGAGAGTCACCAAAAACCATTGAAATTGTATCTATTCTATCCTACTTACATATATAAGATCAATCACCAATAGTCACCCTAAGAGACCACTGAGAGTCACCAAGAACCATTGAGATTGTATCTATGCTATCCAACTTACATATATAAGATCAATCACCAATAGTCACCCTAAGAGACCACAGAGAGTCACCAAGAACCACAGATTGTATCTATGCTATCCAACTTACATATATAAGATCAATCACCAATAGTCACCCTATGAGACCACTGAGAGTCACCAAGAACCACAGATTGTTTCTATGCTATCCAACTTACATATATAAGATCAATCTCCAATAGTCACCCTAAAAGACCACTGAGAGTCACCAAGAACCATTGAGATGGTATCTATTCTATCCTACTTACATATATAAGATCAATCACCAATAGTCACCCTATGAGACCACTGAGAGTTACCAAGAACCATTGAGATTGTATCTATTCTATCCTACTTACATATATATAATCAATCACCAATAGTCACCCTATGAGACCACTAAGATTCACCAAAACCACAGATTGTATCTATGCTATCCAACTTACATATATATGATTAATCACCAATAGTCACCCAATGACACCACTGAGAGTCACCAAGAACCATTGAGATTGTATCTATTCTATCCTACTTACATATATAAGATCAATCACCGATAGTCACCCTATGAGACCACTGAGAGTTACCAAGAACCATTGAGATTGTATCTATGCTATCCTACTTACATATATATGATCAATCACCAATAGTCACCCTATGAGACCACTGAGAGTCACCAAGAACCATTGAGATTGTATCTATGCTATCTAACTTACATATATAAGATCAATCACCAATAGTCACCCTATGAGACCACTGAGAGTCACCAAGAACCATTGAGATTGTATCTATTCTATCCAGCTTACATATATAAGATCAATCACCAATAGTCACCATATGAGACCACTAAGAATCACCAAGAACCATTGATATTGTATCTATTCTATCCAACGTACATATATAAGATCAATCTCCAATAGTCACCAAGAACCATTGAGATTGTATCTATTCTATCCTACTTACATATATATGATCAATCACCAATAGTCACCATATAAGACCACTGAGAGTCACCAAGAACCATTGAGATTGTATCTATTCTATCCTACTTACATATATAAGATCAATCACCAATAGTCACCCTATGAGACCACTGAGAGTCACCAAGAACCATTGAGATTGTATCTATGCTATCCAACTTACATATATATGATCAATCACCAATAGTCACCCTAAGAGACCACTGAGAGTCACCAAGAACCATTGAGATTGTATCTATTCTATCCTACTTACATATATAAGATCAATCACCAATAGTCACCCTATGAGACAACTGAGAGTCACCAAGAACCATTTAGATTGTATCTATTCTATCCAGCTTACATATATAAGATCAATCACCAATAGTCACCATATGAGACCACTAAGAATCACCAAGAACCATTGATATTGTATCTATTCTATCCAACGTATATATATAAGATCAATCACCAATAGTCACCAAGAACCATTGAGATTGTATCTATTCAATCCTACTTACATATATAAGATCAATCACCAATTGTCACCCTATGAGACCACTGAGGGTCACCAAAAACCATTGAAATTGTATCTATTCTATCCTACTTACATATATAAGATCAATCACCAATAGTCACCCTAAGAGACCACTGAGAGTCACCAAGAACCATTGAGATTGTATCTATGCTATCCAACTTACATATATAAGATCAATCACCAATAGTCACCCTAAGAGACCACAGAGAGTCACCAAGAACCACAGATTGTATCTATGCTATCCAACTTACATATATAAGATCAATCACCAATAGTCACCCTATGAGACCACTGAGAGTCACCAAGAACCACAGATTGTTTCTATGCTATCCAACTTACATATATAAGATCAATCTCCAATAGTCACCCTAAAAGACCACTGAGAGTCACCAAGAACCATTGAGATGGTATCTATTCTATCCTACTTACATATATAAGATCAATCACCAATAGTCACCCTATGAGACCACTGAGAGTTACCAAGAACCATTGAGATTGTATCTATTCTATCCTACTTACATATATATAATCAATCACCAATAGTCACCCTATGAGACCACTGAGAGTCACCAAAACCACAGATTGTATCTATGCTATCCAACTTACATATATAAGATCAATCACCAATAGTCACACTATGAGACCACTGAGAGTCACCAAGAACCACTGAGATTGTATCTATTCTATCCTACTTACATATATATGATCAATCACCAATAGTCACCCTAAGAGACCACTGAGAGTCACCAAGAACCATTGAGATTGTATCTATGCTATCCAACTTACATATATATGATCAATCACCAATAGTCACCCTATGAGACCACTGAGAGTCACCAAGAACCACAGATTGTATCTATGCTATCCAACTTACATATATATGATCAACCACTGAGAGTCACCAAGAACCATTGAGATTGTATCTATTCTATCCTACTTACATATATATGATCAATCACCAATAGTCACCCTAAGAGACCACTGAGAGTCACCAAGAACCATTGAGATTGTATCTATTCTATCCAACTTACATATATAAGATCAATCACCAATAGTCACCCTATGAGACCACTGAGAGTCACCAAGAACCATTGAGATTGTATCTATGTTAACCAACTTACATATATATGATCAATCACCAATAGTCACCATATGAGACCACTGAGAGTCACCAAGAACCACAGATTGTATCTATGCTATCCAACTTACATATATATGATCAATCACCAATAGTCACCCAATGACACCACTGAGAGTCACCAAGAACCATTGAGATTGTATCTATTCTATCCTACTTACATATATAAGATCAATCACCGATAGTCACCCTTTGAGACCACTGAGAGTTACCAAGAACCATTGAGATTGTATCTATTCTATCCTACTTACATATATATGATCAATCACCAATAGTCTCCCTATGAGACCACTGAGAGTCACCAAGAACCATTGAGATTGTATCTATTCTATCTAACTTACATATATAAGATCAATCACCAATAGTCACCATATGAGACCACTAAGAATCACCAAGAACCATTGATATTGTATCTATTCTATCCAACGTACATATATAAGATCAATCTCCAATAGTCACCAAGAACCATTGAGATTGTATCTATTCTATCCTACTTACATATATATGATCAATCACCAATAGTCACCATATAAGACCACTGAGAGTCACCAAGAACCATTGAGATTGTATCTATTCTATCCTACTTACATATATAAGATCAATCAACAATAGTCACCCTATGAGACCACTGAGAGTCACCAAGAACCATTGAGATTGTATCTATGCTATCCAACTTACATATATATGATCAATCACCAATAGTCACCCTAAGAGACCACTGAGAGTCACCAAGAACCATTGAGATTGTATCTATTCTATCCTACTTACATATATAAGATCAATCACCAATAGTCACACTATGAGACCACTGAGAGTCACCAAAAACCATTGAAATTGTATCTATTCTATCCTACTTACATATATAAGATCAATCACCAATAGTCACCCTAAGAGACCACTGAGAGTCACCAAGAACCATTGAGATTGTATCTATGCTATCCAACTTACATATATAAGATCAATCACCAATAGTCACCCTAAGAGACCACAGAGAGTCACCAAGAACCACAGATTGTATCTATGCTATCCAACTTACATATATAAGATCAATCACCAATAGTCACCCTATGAGACCACTGAGAGTCACCAAGAACCACAGATTGTTTCTATGCTATCCAACTTACATATATAAGATCAATCTCCAATAGTCACCCTAAAAGACCACTGAGAGTCACCAAGAACCATTGAGATGGTATCTATTCTATCCTACTTACATATATAAGATCAATCACCAATAGTCACCCTATGAGACCACTGAGAGTTACCAAGAACCATTGAGATTGTATCTATTCTATCCTACTTACATATATATAATCAATCACCAATAGTCACCCTATGAGACCACTAAGATTCACCAAAACCACAGATTGTATCTATGCTATCCAACTTACATATATATGATTAATCACCAATAGTCACCCAATGACACCACTGAGAGTCACCAAGAACCATTGAGATTGTATCTATTCTATCCTACTTACATATATAAGATCAATCACCGATAGTCACCCTATGAGACCACTGAGAGTTACCAAGAACCATTGAGATTGTATCTATGCTATCCTACTTACATATATATGATCAATCACCAATAGTCACCCTATGAGACCACTGAGAGTCACCAAGAACCATTGAGATTGTATCTATGCTATCTAACTTACATATATAAGATCAATCACCAATAGTCACCCTATGAGACCACTGAGAGTCACCAAGAACCATTGAGATTGTATCTATTCTATCCAGCTTACATATATAAGATCAATCACCAATAGTCACCATATGAGACCACTAAGAATCACCAAGAACCATTGATATTGTATCTATTCTATCCAACGTACATATATAAGATCAATCTCCAATAGTCACCAAGAACCATTGAGATTGTATCTATTCTATCCTACTTACATATATATGATCAATCACCAATAGTCACCATATAAGACCACTGAGAGTCACCAAAAACCATTGAAATTGTATCTATTCTATCCTACTTACATATATAAGATCAATCACCAATAGTCACCCTAAGAGACCACTGAGAGTCACCAAGAACCATTGAGATTGTATCTATGCTATCCAACTTACATATATAAGATCAATCACCAATAGTCACCCTAAGAGACCACAGAGAGTCACCAAGAACCACAGATTGTATCTATGCTATCCAACTTACATATATAAGATCAATCACCAATAGTCACCCTATGAGACCACTGAGAGTCACCAAGAACCACAGATTGTTTCTATGCTATCCAACTTACATATATAAGATCAATCTCCAATAGTCACCCTAAAAGACCACTGAGAGTCACCAAGAACCATTGAGATGGTATCTATTCTATCCTACTTACATATATAAGATCAATCACCAATAGTCACCCTATGAGACCACTGACAGTTACCAAGAACCATTGAGATTGTATCTATTCTATCCTACTTACATATATATAATCAATCACCAATAGTCACCCTATGAGACCACTGAGAGTCACCAAAACCACAGATTGTATCTATGCTATCCAACTTACATATATAAGATCAATCACCAATAGTCACACTATGAGACCACTGAGAGTCACCAAGAACCATTGAGATTGTATCTATTCTATCCAACTTACATATATAAGATCAATTACCAATAGTCACCAAGAACCATTGAGATTGTATCTATTGTATCCTACTTACATATATAAGATCAATTACCAATAGTCACCAAGAACCATTGAGATTGTATCTATTGTATCCTACTTACATATATAAGATCAATTACCAATAGTCACCAAGAACCATTGAGATTGTATCTATTCTATCCTACTTACATATATAAGATCAATTACCAATAGTCACCAATAACCATTGAGATTGTATCTATTTTATCCTACTTACATATTTCTGATCAATCACCAATAGTAACCCTATGAGACCACTGAGAGTCACCAAGAACCACAGATTGTATCTATGCTATCCAACTTACATATATATGATCAATCACCAATAGTCACCCTAAGAGACCACTGAGAGTCACCAAGAACCATTGAGATTGTATCTATTCTATCCTACTTACATATATAAGATCAATCACCAATAGTCACCCTAAGAGACCACTGAGAGTCACCAAGAACCATTGAGATTGTATCTATTCTATCCAGCTTACATATATAAGATCAATCACCAATAGTCACCATATGAGACCACTAAGAATCACCAAGAACCATTGATATTGTATCTATTCTATCCAACTTACATATATACGATCAATAACCAATAGTCACCAAGAACCATTGAGATTGTATCTATTCTATCCTACTTACATATATAAGATCAATCACCAATAGTCACCCTAAGAGACCACTGAGAGTCACCAAGAACCATTGAGATTGTATCTATTCTATCCAACTTACATATATATGATCAATCACCAATAGTCACCCTATGAGACCACTGAGAGTCACCAAGAACCATTGAGATTGTATCTATGCTATCCAACTTACATATATAAGATCAATCTCCAATAGTCACCCTAAGAGACCACTGAGAGTCACCAAGAACCATTGAGATTGTATCTATGCTATCCTACTTACATATATATGATCAATTACCAATAGTCACCCTATGAGACCACTGAGAGTCACCAAGAACCATTGAGATTGTATCTATTCTATCCTACTTACATATATATGATCAATCACCAATAGTCACCAAGAACCATTGAGATTGTATCTATTCTATCCTACTTACATATATAAGATCAATCACCAATAGTCACCAAGAACCATTGAGATTGTATCTATTCTATCTAACTTACATATATAAGATCAATCCCCAATAGTCACCCTATGAGACCACTGAGAGTCACCAAGAACCATTGAGATTGTATCTATTCTATCCTACTTACATATATAAGATCAATCACCAACACTAAGCAATTAAAAATAAAGCCAACTATATCATTAACATTAATATACAAGAGTCAGCTGAAAAGTTCATAATTTGACAAAGATACACTCAAGGAACCAGATGAGGTTTATTTCCTCATTGGATTCCACACGTTTCTTCTAACAGTTTTACAGTACTTTGATGACATTAGTTAAAAACGCCATTAACAGCAGATACATTGAATCAGCCTGTCTGTGGATGACTATATATATATATATATATATATATACACACACACACACATATATACACCCACACACACAAACATATACATATACACATATATACACCCACACACACAAATATGTACATATACACATATACACACACACAAATGTATACATATATACACACACATAAATATATACATACACATATATACACACACAGATAAATATCTACATATATATATATATATATACACACACACACATATATATATATATATTATACCCACACACAATGAAAATAAGTGGAAAGATGGATAAATCAGACACTTATAAGGAGTTTAGTAGTAGGGATATTCATTCTTTTACTCCAAGAATTTCTTCAGAATAAACATTAACTCAATCATGCTCCACCAGATATACATACATATCTTTCCACTTATTTTTAACATCTTGTCAGATTCACCACAATCAATCATTTCATCACACACACACACACACACACATATATATATATATATACACACACACACACATATATATATATATATATATATATATATATATATATATATATATATATATATATATATATATATATATATATTTGAGGGTGAGGTTCCAGACCATGAGCTTTGGGGATTGTGGAGTACCCCTTTATTTCCATTATGTACAAGCCCACTCTAACCTGAAGTAGTAGTACCTGCTAGGGTCCCATCTAGGAGTCAAATAGGACTGTTTAATAATTTACCATATTTGAAACCATTTAACTGTGTGCAAACAAATGAACAGTGTTGAATAGAATTATTAGTGTTAAATATCAATACTTGAAACCATTTGACTATGTGCAAATAAATGGGCTCAGGCCTATTTGAAAATGCTATCTACAAATTATTTTTTACAAATCATATATAATATATGTATATATAAATAGCATTTGGCATTAAATAACCAAGGTTTGATATACTATAAAACACAACCAAATTATATTTAATATCAATCATTTATTTGCATACAGTTAAATGAATTCCAGTATTGCTTTTTCACTAGTGTTGGCGACCTTAGTCGAGAGTGACCCAAAGGGTCCTTTTCAACAGCTACCACACCAAGGTGTACGAGAGGGCGCTACTCCATTCCCTGGATTGCTCCACTTTACCCTTGATCCTTACCTTATAATGCTAAGTGATAAGCAAGATGGCATCAAGTACCATTTTTTGAGTCTTTGGTATGTCTTGACCTGGGATTAAAAAAGCTTGACAGCAATTACATAAGAATGCTGCAAGATGTATAGAACAAGTCCTGGAGGCAACACCCAACAAAACAGCAGCTGTATGGCCACCTACCACCCATCATGAAAACTATCCAAATTAAACAAACCAGTCATGCTGGAGAAGTAAGGACAAACTCATAAGCGATATACTCCTGTGGACCCTTTCACATGGTCAAGCAAAGGTAGGATGACCAGTTAGAACCTACATACAACAGCTCTGTGCTGATACAGGATGTAGCCTGGAAGACCTCCCAGGAATGGTGGATGATAGAGATGTGTGGTGAGAGAGGGTCAGGGAGATCCATGCTAGTAGCACGACATGATGATGATGATTGCTTTTTAACACAAATAATCCTATTTAATATTGATAATTATCTCTAATAAAAGATTGAACAGTTCTATTTTGAGCCATAGATTGGACCCTAACAGGTACTACCACTATGGGTCAGAGTGGACCAGGGATTAATGGCAAGGAGTACTCCTCCATATTCTCCCAAGCTCCAGAAGTGAAACCTTACCATCAGATTGTTTACTGTCATATTCTGACACTCATTAGTAGCAGAGTGGGGTCTTAGCCCTCTATAAAGATGCAGTTAGGGTATTCTACAGCCCCAGCTGACAGAGTTTAAAAAAAAAAGATTTTTTTAAACTTTAATATACAATACTACAAAATATAAAATCATACTAAAAGATGATGCAACATTGACTGCTTTTTGACCGTATAGTTCAATGGTTCTTCACTTTTTTTCTTTGGCATTGAGCCAAAATCTCAAAAATCTATAATGGAAACTGATGTTTTATTTAGATATAATTAAAAACATCACTTATGATAAAAGAATTTTTTTTTTCTAATTGGCTCTGAAATAAGGTCCACTAAAGCCAAAAGCTGTAATACCAGAGTCAATTCAATCAAAGATTTATTGCATATAAATTTCCTCAGAGACACTTATAATCAATCGAAGACTTTGATGATGAAATTCTTTACAAATCAGGTTTTGTTCAAGTGTCACAATGAACTGTTATGAACAGAAGAATGTAACCATTCTGGTCATTCAATAACTTTGAAAATTATAGGATTATTTGGTATAAGTCATAAACAACTTCCTGTCTGAAATAAATAACATCAACATTGTATTCTGGGGAAAATGAATCTTCTAATTACTATGAAAACCTAACTCATGAAAGCAACATCTCAGACAAGGAAAAAGACATCTTACTGATGTTGGATTTACTATTTGGAACTTTGTTCTTACTGGATTTAATACTGAACTGAATTGAATAATCTCTATTGACTCAGGATTTTATACTAATCATTTATGAGTTAACTGGAACTAAATCCTTTTCACAACTTCCAATAAAAATTCAAAAAAGCTGATATATGAAAAAAGATCTTTTATAACTATTATCTATTGGCTGTCGATGACTAATTTGTTTCTGAGTAGATTTTACAAGTTTAATGCAAAATTTTATACAAAGTTTCAGCACATCTCTTAAAGTTAATCAGTTTTTATCTTTTCAAACAAAATATGCTTTAGCCCTTTATAAGGTATACCCAGCCCCTTCATAACAGGGTGTGACACAAGGTCAATTTTTAAGCAAAGTCTAACTGGTTTGAATCCAGAGTTTTCTTTCTCTTTGATCAGTTGCCATACCAAGGTTGAAGAGCATTGTCTGCCCTCCTACTTACCCATAGTTGGAGGGAGAATAATTGGATGCATTCCTTTCTCAGGGGTAATAGCACAATGTGAAATGCAAACAGCTTCATCCAGGATTTGAACTCTGGTTGCTACATTCATTAGCTATGACAATAACCATCACTTTTTCAAAAAGGTGTATAGCTATAACATGTGAATCAAGACAAAAAAAAATGGCAACCACAGTTGATGGTGACCCAAAGGCTCCCTTTTCCATAGCTACTACACCAAGATTTAGGGAAGGGCGCTTACTCCTTTTCCTGGATTGCTCCACTTTACCCCTGATACGTACTTTATAAAACTGAGTGTTAAGCAAGGCAGCTTTAAGTACCATTTTTTGAGTCTTTCGTATGACTCAACCTGGGAGTGAACCCAGGTCTCTCAGACCATTGGTGAACACTCTTCTCATTAGGCCAATGGCCCGATATAAAAGTTGGTGACCATTGTCGAGAGCGACCCAAAGGCTCCCTTTTCAATAGCTATTACAGCAAAGTGTAGGCAAGGGTGCTACTCCTTTCCATGGATTGCTCCACACCTTATAATGCTGAGTGTTAAGCAGGGAGGCATCAAGTACCATCTTTTGAGTCTTTGGTATAACTTGACTCGGAATTGAACCCCAGTCTCCTGAGCCACTGGTGAACACTTTAACCGCTAGGCCAATAAATCCTTGATAAAATCAAGTTTTGCAATATTTTGGTAACATGAAGCACAATTCAGCGCCTTTGGATTCTTTTGCCCAGGTCATAAAGGTGATGAACAACAATGGACTCTGAGTTGCCAAACCCAAGTACTACTCACCAGATTAGCGTCTTTGGAATCCATGGTTTTAGGCCAACCTTACCTTACCTGATAATCAAGGTTCATGCAAACCGAACAAAAGTTCTGGTACTGGGATCAGCTGTGCCTTCACATTTCACAATTTGGTTGCTTCCACAATGTTTTAGTTCAGTTTTAACTTGCAAAGCCTAAGTTGCAAAATTAGACTATGTAGCATGTCCATCTGTGCAGTTTCTGAATCTCACATAGTCAGACAATGCAACTACCACAATACTATCAATCACAAAAGGTAGCATTCACAGTTTGAACTATTCTGATCATGATATATGCAACGCAAACTAGCACGTATCAAAATACTACAAAACTTGACCCACCCAACTATTATTAGCGTTTTTTATTCCTTTTTATTTTTAGATAAAGCAATGCCAGCCATTATCATAATCATTAATTTTGAATAATAATTATTTGTAAACAATATGCACATTTTTAAGCCCGAAAGCTTAATGTGTATATTATATGCAAGAACTAAATATTAACTTTTTATGTGCATCACTATATTTTAGATAATCTGACCAAATGATCCAAACTAATGTTCAACAAATACTTTGTTTTATACCATCACAAAGGAATGTCTGTTTATAATTGTTTTTACTAATCTGAGTTTATTTTTGCCACAAGCTTTTTGCTCTTTTCTCACAGTATGTCTGTATGTTTGCTCTAAAAAACTGCATAAATGCTTTTTTTTAATTTCAAAACATAAGTAAACTGTATAATTCTTTTTATTTTCAATTTATATGAACCAAATAAAAAGTTGAACAAATGTTAAATCTAACAGCTACAAATTCTGAAAATTCAGTGCATAATGATGTACAAGATGTTTTGTTTGTTTTTGTCCTTTTTTCTTCCAGTATTTCATAACGCAAATTTAGGTAGGGGTGTTATACACAAATAACAAGGGTATTTTCTTTCTTCTTAATTTTTAATTGCCTTTTATTCTAACTTACTGGGGAGGGGGAGGGGATTCAATTCTTGATGGTGAGAAACCATGCATATTTTTTTTTCTTTTCTTTCTAATCTTTATTTTATATCTCTGCTTTCAGCTCCTGAAACAACAAAAGAAAACCTACAGCTAGAGAAAGAACCCACAGAGTTGATATCACTGAGACAATGGTAACAGACCCATGTCACCAGATATCAGCATGGAATTCGCTAGAGAGCTTGAAACATATGCCTGACCCAAGTCAACATTGTCAAAACACAGGAGGATATAGGAAGGACATCAAGGAATTTGCTGTGAACACACTAGGCATGAAAACACTTTTTAGAAAGAGAATCATGCTAAAATACAAACACAATGGACATTATCGGCAGCCAGAGATGCTTGGAAAGATAAAATGATTATCAAAGACAGAAGAAGAGAGAGAGTGAGAGAGAGAGAGAGAAAGAGTGACAAAGCAAGAATTATTCGTATGGGTGACAATAGCAATAAGGAGACAAAAATGATAGGGGTGACACTATAGGAAATAGTAACTGCTGTCAAGAAAATGACACGGATAAATGAACTGCTAACAAATATAAAATCAAAAACTGATATATATATGTATATACACATTTTCATATATTTATATATATTTCCATGTATTGATGATATATTGTTCTAGAGTGATTTCCGCTCATGTTGGCACAATGGTTATAGATTTGAACAAGATACCGAAAGGTCATCATTTCAAATCTTAGTCTCACACAGCAAAATTCTATTATTAGAAGAACAAATACCAAGATATCAAAAATTATTTCTCAAAAAAAAGATAAACAAACAAACAATAATATAAATATACATAAAATACCCTTATAGCAATAAGAAAAATACACACACACACATAAAATTCATGCTGTTCTAAAAATATATATATATATATATATATATATATATATATATATATATATATATATATACACACATACATTCAGCATTAATGATAAGTGTACTTATCTTTTATTTAAAAACATAGATATTCATACATTAGTGAATATATACAGCATATTATAATCATAACAAACCCAATAACCACATTCACATTAATATAGCTGTTTTATATATACATACACACACACCCATGTGTGTATTTGTATATTGTATTCTGATAGGCAACGCTTTCGGAGAGACAACGTTGTGGTGCGTTTTTTAACCATGACATCTAGTTCCATGAAAGTACACTGTGCCTGTGGAGCACCTCTGTGCAACAGCAATTATTATGAACCTATGACAAGGTAAGTTCATTATCAAATTTGTTTTTCTTCTTTTCTCCTCCACTTTCATGTTTAAATGTTATGGACAACTCCAATGTCCATCAACAACTTACTTGACCAACCCAACACCTCTTTTGGATCAGCCAGAATAACAAAAGAACACTTCAGATTCCTGCAAATGTCAGAATAGTTTCTGAAGAAACCACAGATATCACTCACAAATCTCTTAAGATCTTTTGCTTATTTTACTTTGAAACCATTTCCAGGATTATCTATAAGATCTAAGTGCCAGGTTCAAAAACACTAGTCAATACGGATCTAAGAGAAGGAATGAACAGCTGATAAATTAGACTCATATTTCCATGCTTAAATATTGAAATGCAAATGGAATAGACTCAAAGATTATTTGTGGCTGTACATTAGTCAAAGTGTTCACTTTGAATATGACTTGATCTTTGAACAATACTCTGAAAATGTAACTTGATTCCATAGCATGGTTTGCAGAATCCAACAAATACTGACTAGTTCATCAATTGTGTGTATATATATTAATAAAAATGAGAGCATCTGTTTGTCTAGTGAAATCATGGCTATACACCTGAATCAGGGTGAAGACCTACACAAAGTTGTATGGAAGACCAGAAGTTGCTCATGCAACAGATCTCCTACTTGACAACACATGTTGCCAAAGGAAGAATAAGGGCTGAGTCAGCTAGGCACCAATGATTATCACAGGAGATGCTAGAATGAGGACTTCAATCCCTGGTTTTGAATTTCCTTCACCCAGACTTGTTACTCATCAAGGCTTAAATTTTACATTTTCTGCCATTTATATGATACCACTTACACACTCCTAAAAAACATACACATGTATTTTACTTTAAAACAAATATCATTTGTTTAAAAACATGAATTGAAAAACTAGAATGGCAGTGCCAACAGTAGCAAATTAAGTGCTCCAAACAAAAATATAGTAAAGCTAATATAACAATATAGCAAAACATGTCAATAAGATTTTCTTTATTGTCTTTATTTTCTCTCATATATATATATAATTATTATTAAAATAAAACCACATAACTCAGAACCTTAAGTTTCTAAATTTTGTGATCATAAGTGTTGAATCACAAAAGGTACGAGTTTGATGATCTTATTCCTTTTTCTTTTTAATATTACAAGAAAAGAAAAACAATAAGGAAATTCAAATTGACATGTTCTACTATAAGAATATTCACTTCAGAATAAATTTCATTTTATAAAAACAAAATCTACACATGGAGGGGGAGGGGGGATCATTTTTCATTTATTGATTTTGCACATATAATGTATCAGTTAGAATTTTGGTTCTTATTTTTTACTGTGTGTGTTGTTATATCTTTATAAATAAATCTATAACTAAAATGAATAAAAACATGCCACACATTATCACTTTTAGATTTCATTTTTGCAGAAATAAATTCATTCTGAAGAAGCTATCCTTTAAACAAAAAATGTTAATTTGATTTTCCTTTTTCCTTAGCAGAAGATTTTATTTCAAACCTATATATATATATATATATATATATATATATATATATATATATATATATACACACACCCACAACTTCAACCAGTTCATTTATTTTGTTATTGTATGCAGAGTGCTTGATATTTTTTGCAGGAGAGCAGCTACAATAATAATAAAGATGATGAGATAGCCGTTTCTTGTTCAATTATTAAATTGATCTTTTATTTATTCAAACTATTCACTTGAATAATTGTACTGAACATGAAACAGCTGTCATGGATTATCAAATAAAAAGAAAAAACATTAATCATAATTGATATATATCTCTCGAGATAAAAGAAAATCAATAAGCATATTCTATTACATAATCAGAAACTTTATTGTTTATAAGTTTTTCCTGGTATTCCAATCTCTGTTGGAATCCACTTTTTCTTAAGGCCTCAATATAGATCCAATTATTTTCATTGAAAGTTTTTTTTGTTAGAAGATAATTTATCAATCCTTATGTTAACCACATTTAGTATATGTTTGATTATTGATCGGCGGGGTTGGAATTGACATTAATGTAAACAAGTGTTTGGTTATCTTGGCTAAATGGTTTAAAAGTCTTGTTAGATAAATTAAAAGTAATGTCAAGTAAGTTAACTATTTTAAGGTTAGATGATATTTCAATTTTAAATCCTGATAACGTAAAGGCTCTTATAATTGTCTTATGTATTTTCAAAGTTTTGGGGTCATTACTATCTGGGATGAAGATGAGGTCATCATCTCTATATAAACTTACTTGGTTTTGTGAGTTGTGTAAAAAATTTTAGATACATAAGGATACATGACACCAGACAATGACTTTACATTCGTTGTTGACACTAACTTCTAGCTCATGTCTTTTTGTCCCCCATTTTTTTTAACAAGTAAGAGTCCTTTGCAAAAATATTAGAGGTTTTCTTTCCATTGTGTGATGGTTTCCTGAAGAAGCTGGTTTCTCTAATTGAGTTGCCAGTTGAAATAAATTTATCATAGCCAAATGAAGGTTTATTGAGTTTTTGGAATTATATGGAAATTTGCTCTGTAAGAAATTTATATATTAATTATACATTGATCACTTGTGGAGTTTTATAAGAATCCTCTTAGATATTCTCAAATAGAATCATTCATAACTCATCTTCTTTATATATATATATATATATATATATATATATATATATATATATATATACATAGACACACACAGAGAGAGAGAGAGAGAAAAGCAGACATCAGATTGTGTTAATTTTTTTATTTCACAAGCTACAGTTTTGGCTGAGTGTAAACTTTTTATCTCATTAACATTTTCTTCCAATATAAAATGTGAAATTCTACCCTGACAGTGTCTTTAAGAAACAAACAAACATTAGAAATCTATTTGAAAAATAAAAAATAAATTTTATGGTAACAGCTGGTAGCAATGATGTCAATGACAGTTGAGATTTCTCTCTTAAGTTATTGGTGTTCTTTATCACACAATTGTAGACATTCCATTTTACAGCCATCTTCAAGAAAATATTAATTTTTATTACACGTATCTATCAAAATAGTCATTATAATTATTATTATAAACAAATTTACACCTTAAAGCACTTTTGGGAAGATGTATGAAAAAAAAAAAAAAAAAAGAAAAGTATTTATACTTTCAATGGCAGTACAAATAAAGTGAATTGAGGTAAAAATGCAGCTGGAGGACAAAGGTAAAAAGGGAGCTTGGTGACTGGGGTCAATTGGAATTTGGGCAATGAAGCAAAAAGTTTTGGTTTCTTTGTTTAATGGCCTATCAACCTGCATGGGTTATTTAATGCCAAAACCATTATTGTAGAAGAACAGTAGTGGAGTTATTTAACCCATAGCTGGGAATTGCATACCTTTCCTAAAAAGTCTGAAAGTGAAATTGAATCATGCGACTGAAATACAAACTCATTATGATGTCACAGTTCAGTATGGTTAACCAGTACACCATGGAGACTTCCACTGCAAAAAAAATCGATTCAGATATGTCAAGATTTTGGATAGAAGAATAAAAATGTTTTTTTTTTTAAATTATGGCTCCTTACATGCTGGACATTTCTTTGTTTTGTTTAATGCCAAATTTTAAAAACAAATTCCTTTCAACCCATTTTGACTTCTTATAACAAATCAATTGTACAAACTGAAGAATTTCTTTGTCATTCTTTACAAATCAAATATTCAACAGAAAAATGTAATTTTTTGGCAAAAACATTTTTCTCCACACTATAAATATGAAGGAAAATTTTACTAATTTAGTCTGTAGACAAAGTGTCTTTCCAAGAAATTCCTAATATATTTTTAAAAATTTTCTTTTGTGGATATCTGACCAAAATAGGACACAGTGCATTATATCAGATTAAAATAACAAAAATAACCAACTTCAGATGCAAAGTGTGTGTGTGTGTGTATATATATATATATATATATATATATATACACACACAATAGCAAAGATCATATAAATGTCAGTTGAAGACACTAGAATACCAGAAAACAATTTTCATTGAACCAATGGATATGCTAAATCACTAATTCATTTTTTGCTGTTTCCCTTATAGCATATCAACTTTTAAAAACTTCCTAAAAAACTTTTGTTCTGAAGATGAACAAAGGTCACAATTAGTCGAGAACAATAAAAAAATAAATAACACAAGAATAATATTCCTGTTTGGTTTACTGCTCTTGTTCATCATATATATATATATATATATATATATATATATATATATACACACACTAAAATTGCAATGCAAAAACATTAAAGACACCATCATCCTAATAATGTGTGGTTGCTCTCTCTCCACTTGAATAACAAAAACTAACCATTGTAAAATGGTGTCTACAAGATTCCAGTCATTGTATAGATATGTCAATTCTAGCATATTTCAAGACTATAATTGAGAGGTATTTGTGAACGCAACTGAGGAACAGTAAATGTGGTGTGAATAATAGAACACTTAACAACTAATGAATATGAAATCCTTTATAATACAGTTTAATATTGCATCTTGCATTGATTGATGGGTGTAGTGGCACCAGCATTGAATTGCAATTTGATGCAATGTTCTCTTTTGTTAAGTAGTTACTATCCTTGTCAGTCACTGGCAATTTCATTCTTGCATCACCAGCAGTTTTCATGTGTCACTAATATCTGTACAGAATCCACATATTTCCAATATAGATTTGCTATTATTGCAAAAGAAAAATTAAATCATTGCCACCTTGTTTGCCCATCTTTCTTGAACCAAAAATCATTCTGCAGTACAACAAACATGTTGCATTTTGTCTGTATACTAGGGCTGCAACACCTACGTTTCCTAAACATATATTATCCAGCTGAATCTATTTTGATAAATGGGGAAGAGTGAAACCATCAATTTTTCTACTTAATTGACTAATTTTAACAGTATGTCAACCTGTCTGGGATATTTTAAGCCTAGGGGGTCACGGAATTGCATATATTGTATATTTACGTATTTTGTGAAGTTGTTTAAGATTTTTCACACAAAATTATGTGATATTAGGTATTCCTATCTAATAGAAATAATCTTCACAGTTGTATGGTTTCAAGTATTCCTTTCAGATATTAATAATTATATGGTTTAAAGTTATTATTTCTATATAATGAAGTGGTTTCAAGTATTGCTATTTAATACCAATTATTCTATTCAACATTACTCATTTGTTTGCACACAGTTTGGTTTCGTTTCTTTGTTTAATGGCATATCAACCTTTGTAGGTTATTTAATGTCAAAGCTATTCTCCTAGAAGAACAGTAGTTGTACTATTTAACCCATAGCTGGGAGGATAAGGGGTTTCATATCTTTCCCAAGGGTATTTGCCCGAAAGTGAACGTAATAGCGCGACTGGAGTACAAACTCGCTTACTACGACTCTGCAGTTCATCGCTTTAATCATTACACCACGAGGACACCCCTCACACACAGTTAAATGGTTCCAAGTATTGCTATGTATCGCTAACAATCCAATTAAAATCAGTCATTTGCTTACATGCAGTTAAATGTTTAAATAGTTCTATTTCTAACCATTCAATTTATCATAGTCATTTGTTTGCACACAGTTTAAATATCAAACAGTTCTATTTGACCCATAAAGGAGCTACCAATCCAAGTCAGAATGAATCTGGAAGCTATGGCGATGAAGAAGTACTTCACAGTTCCCAAAACTCCAGCATTACAGGAGCCTCACCATTAGATTGTTTAATGTCCTATCCAGGACACTCATCTTACCCTTCCTCAGAGATGCAGTCAGTGTATTCAATAGCCCAGCCAACTGAGCTGGTAAAAAACTGACTATATATATATATGAGAGAGAGAGACAGCATATGGAATAAGAAGAAACATGTGAGTAGAAAAGAGCAAAACCAATAATTTAATTGTGATGAATTCATTCTTAACATGAAAATGACTAGTGAAGCCAAAAAGGAAGGAAGGAAGGAATTTAAGCAGTAAAAAAACAGATTAAATGTTGCAGAAACTGAAATGAAATGAAGCAGAAAAACTTAACTGATCATTTATCACATGAGGATTTTAGATTTTGACAACTTTTTTTCTATCTTTATAATTTTTCTGTTTTAAGTGAAATGCCATGTTCCCTCTCCTGACGACAAGAATGAATAAATTTCGCCCAAGTGATTCAAGAATTATTTTTTGAAAAATAAAACAAAAATTCTTAAACATTTATAGATATGGATGAATACAAAAGTGTATCTGCATTTTGAAGATTTTAAGATTTATATAAGTATCAAATAATCTTGATGGAGAAATAAGTTCCATTGTATAAAAATCAGTATGACAAGAAATGAAACAAGCTGCTTAACAATTTTAATGCCAATGTTTTTCTTCTCTAACATGTTTAGGTAAAGAACAAGACAATGAGGATTCCCCAGGGGTTAAACAGCATCAAAACTGACAAAATGAAAACGAGTATTTCAATTAGAAGGATATTAATTAAATATATTTGACAGATATGATAATGAAAAGCTTATCAGTTCATGATTGATAAATTTCTATAAGTAAAGTTGGCGACCTTAGTCAAGGGTGACCTGAAGGCTCCCTTTTCAATAGCTACTACACCAAAGTGTAGGGGAGGGCATCACTCCATTCCCAGGATTGCTCAACTTTATCCTTGATCCTTACCTTATAATGCTGAGTGTTAAGCAAGGCAGCATCAAGTACCATTTTTGAGTCTCTGGTATGACTCTACCTGGGATTGAAGCCCGCTCTCCCAGACCATTGGCAAACACTCTACTCATTAGGCCACTTTGGTTTGGTTGGGTTTCTTTGTTTAATGGCATATCAACCAATGTAGGATATTTAATGCCAAAGCCATTCTTCTAGAAGAACAGTAGTGGTACTATTTAACCCATAGCTGGGAGGATAAGAGGTTTCATACCTTTCCCAAGGGTATTTGTCCAAAAGTGAATGTAATAGCACGACTGGAGTACAAACTCGCTTACTATGATCCCGCAGTCCATCACTTTGACCATTACACCATGAGGACCCCCCACACACACCTACTTGTGATGAAATTTTTTTTTTAAACAAAATTTGGGGAGTTTCCATGGTGTAGAGATTAACATACTGCACTGAGACATTATAGTGAATCAGTTTGGACACCAGTTGCAAAATTATGTTCACTTTTGGGAAATGCATTAACCACCCCCATCTTGTCTGTACTATTTAGATGGTTTTAGAGATGGGTGATAGGTGGCCGTACAGCTGCTGCTTTGTGGGATATTGCTTCCAGGATTTGTTCAATATGACTCATAGCATTCTTGTGCAATCCCCATCTAGCTTTTTCTCTATACGCTTAGTCAGGTTTCATGTGGTGCATCCATGTTATAGAATCAACATAACCGCTGCTTGGAAAAAACTTGTGTTCTATTCTATCAGATAGGTTGTCAATCATATGGAAATCAAACCTATTGATAACAGTCCATGCTTTCACTAGTTGCTTATTAATGTCATTTTCAGTAGATGAGATGTTGCTTCCAAGGTAGTTGAACTCGTTCACTAATTTCAGAGAGCTACCATTTAGTGTGGAGATGTCTCCTTTTTGACTAAAACACAAGTACTCTGTTTTGTCAGCATTGACATGAAGGCCAATGCTGCCTGCTCTAGACTATGTAGCAGGGATTTGGCTTGGGTAGGTGTATTTGCCAGTAGCACTATGTCATCTGCATAGTCTGTATAATAGTTTGTGCAGGGAATCGTCTGCTTCTTGCCTTTTTTAGTGTAAAACCTTATTCTTTCATAAGGTCTATCGACATTCTAAGTACGTATTATATGAACAGATATGGGACTAATGTGTCCCCTTGCAGAATATCAGCAATAATCCCAAAGAAATCTGTGTCTCCATCCAGTGAGTGAACTTTTACTCAAGTTTTTATAGAGCATCATTATAGCAGTGACAGTTTCTTTGGGGAGACCATAGACTAAAAATATTTGCTCCATGTTCACTCAGTGCATCATCAAATGCCTTGGAGAAATCCACAAATAAGAGTGTCGCCTAGAGGTTTTTTGCACAAACTCCTAAGACTCAATGTATTGTCAGTGATGTTATAGAACAGTTTCTCTGAAAACCATTTTGATTCTTTCAAAGAATTTTCTACATTTTTGGTTTGATCCGGTTGAGTAGCAGAGCATTACAAATCTTAGCCTCTATGGAAGTTAGGGTTATACCTTGATAGTTCTTGGCAATTTCAAAGTCACCTTTCTTGTGGAAAGGGAGGATACAGCCTTTTGTCAATCTCTCTCTATCGTGTTCTGGTTATATATGGTGTCGCAGTATCAGAGCAGTAGGTCATCGAATTTCCCTGTCTTCCATACTTCTGGTGGTATTTCATCAAGTCCAGCAGCTTCCCTGATTTTAATTTTTGTTAGTACTATATCAAGTACTTCTTGAGTAAACAGTCCTAGTTTGATGGAATATAACTCAAATTAATTAAAATAATTTATTCTAAACAATAAATTTTTTCCAACAGAAAGTATAGGAACAAATTATGGAATCACTAACAAGAATAACTATCAGGTTTGTGTTTAGTTTATTTTTCGTGGATTGAAAATTAAAATTCTAGCTAAACCTCCGATGGAACCACAGTATTATGTAGAAAAGTTAATTTAAATTAAATAACTAATAAAAGCCACATCAGTGGAAATATATAACAGAATTTATGAAATAATCATTCTGATAAAAATCTTAATTTTTTTTTTTTTTTTAATCACATTTAAACTTTGAAATTAATGAATTAATTTTTTTTTTTCAAAATAAATTATTTACAAATTATCTTCGATTAAAATTAAAGACTTGTTTGAATATTTGAGATCAGGTGTTGTTACAATTATACAAGGTCTGTCTGAAAAGTAACAGGATTGGTTGTGCTTTGTGAACTTTGATTAAAAGAGGGATAAACAGTTTGTGTTATTATCAAACATGATATCTTGGGAGTATGTAATTGGAATCTTAGCTTTCTGCAACCATGGCATTCCCCCCCCCTGCTTTTGTTTACACCTCCTTTTTTTCAGGTCACTCAACTATGAGCACTAAGAAACAAACAAACCTGAAATTTTTGGTCTTGTTGGGGAAAACTCCATCACAAGCACTTGAAATGATTCAGCAGCCTATCATGCAGATGAGTTTTTTGAGTGACATAAGAGGTTCAAAGACAGCCATGAGGAGGTGATAGATGACTCCAGGAGCAGGAGGCTCTTAAAAAACAAGACTGATGTCAACATCGAGCATATAAGACAGATGGTGTGTGGCAATTATCAATTGACTGTTCAAATGCTCAAAAGTCAGCTGAACATCAAAAAGGATAGTGTTTGCGAAATTATCATTGAAGATTTTATCATGTCTAAAAGAGAAACTGAGAAAGAAAATGAGGAGGAAATAAGAGGAAGAAAAGGAGAATGAGAAAAAAAGAGAAAGAGAGAGGGAAAGGACTGAGAATGAGGAGGAATGGGACTGGGTGTGCTGAGTATCTGGCAATTCCTGGTCGAGAGGAACATTGCTGTACTGGAACAGCCTCCTCCCTATTCATCTGATCTCCAAGCACAAGGGGATCATCAAGCAGACCCATTTTGAAGGCATAGTAGCCATCAAGAGAGTTATAATGACAGAGCTGAGGGGCATCCCAGAAGAATCCTTCCAGCAGTGAATAGAAGTGTGACAGAGGAGGATGGGAAAATGCATTAGATTTACAGGGAACCACTTTGAAGGAGAAAGCATAGAGTTTGTTATTTAAAATAGAAATGAATTGTTTGTGACACCAGTCTTGTTACTTTTCAGACAATGCCTTGTATAATAATGATCCTTTCAAACTAGGTCCTTCATATTTTTTATTCTTCTCTTTTCATTCTCAGTCCTCATCTTTCTCTTTTTCTTCCTCCTCTTATTTTCTTCTTCTTTCCCACATATTCTCCTACTCAAGTCTTCTCTTATTCTTTTTTCCTTCTCATTTATTTGTCTTTTTATTTCTCTTTCCTTCTTATTTTCTTCTTTCCTTCTCAGAATCTTTCTCTGTCCCTCTCATAATCTTTTTCTTTCTATTTTATTCTCTGTTCCTCTTCATTATTAGCCTTTTCTCTGCCAACATTTATTTACCCTTCTCATTATTAATCTCTTCTCTTTCCCCTCTTATTCATTCTCCACTCATAGACTTTCTCCCTTCCCATCGTCTACTTTCCCCTTTGTCTCTCAATCCTGTCCCTTCCCAACTTCCACCTTCTCTTTTTAATTCAAATCTCTTATTCCAAGATAAGCACAGAAGACATCACCATTAGATATTGTCCAAATAAGAAAATGAAAGAACAATCTCATCATAAGAACAAAATATACTATCTCACTTGTCTCATAACCTGGTTTGGTCATGGGAGCACCACTCATATAGCATGCCTTGAGCAGGCATAGCCTGTTTGAGCCCATTCCTCTCTACGTCTACAGTTGGTTGAAATTCAGAGTTTTTCTTCTCTTAGACCGGTTGCCATACCAAAGTTATAGAGCCTGAGCTGCCCAACTATTTACCCATAGGGAGAGAATAGTTGGATCCATACTTTTCTAAAGGGTTTTAGCACTATGCACAATGAAAACAACCTCATCCAGGATTTGAACTCAAGTAACCAAATCCATTTCCTACAATGAGAACTGTTACACCAGAAATCTCTCCACATTTATTCACAAAAAAAAAAAAAAAAAAAAACGAAAATATACACAAACAAATTAATGTCAAAGTAGAAATTGTTTCTTTAAAATCTTTTTTTTTTTTTTTTCCTGTGCATAAATCTCAACAAGTCATCAGTTCAACAGTATTTTTTATTATGAATTAACAAGAATTCTTCAATTCTACATTGTTTTTGATTGGTGTCTTCATCTTTTTATTTTTTCTTTGTTGCTTTTCCTCACAACATTTTTTGTTAATCAATTCCTCAGTGTTTAAATTAAACTGCAACATTTCAGAACAAAGTGTTAAATAACAACAATTAAAAAAAAAAAAAGGAGAGAGAGAGAGAAATATCCTAGTTAGGAAAATAAATGGAATAATTAAAATACTTGTTCATCTCAGAACATCAAATAACTTCATTAGTGGAATGGAATAAATTGAGGCAATGACAATAAGTTGAAATAATAACAATAAGAAAAGGCAATGAACATTTGTGGAGTTGCAATAATTTCAGTTACTAAAGTGAATACAAGGGGTGGGGGTGCTACTTCACATGGCAAGTTCATGTGATCTTCTTCAAATCTTTTTCTTTTCTTTTTATATTCTGAATTTTCAAAGTTTAATTAGAATGTGAAAGAATATATCAACTAAAAAGGTTTTTATAATTAAACACATCTCACAAATAAGCTGGGATGCATTATCAGTGATTTTCTTAGGTTCATTGGGGATTTCAGGACTTTCAATGTCAGAACCTCTTACCCAGATAACCAAGCTGGGATTGATTATTTCCCAATAGAAACAATACAAAGCCACTGAGCAGATTTTTTGACTTTTTTGTTCCGCACTCGTTTTTTAGCAGCTTCTGTTCTACCAAATCTCAAGAGTGAGTACCTTGCAACCTCCTAAAAGCCAACTATTTTGGTTCATATTAAGCAACCAGCCTTGTTTTTTTCATACTGTTCCACTAGTTCCTAGTATTTGGCAAGCTCCTGCCAGATGATCCTCAAAGGATACAGTTATTTCCCATATGATCACCTGCTGAGTGCATGGTGAATATAAACTTTTCTCAGTTGAAGTTTTGAACTCACTGCACCTCAGAGATCTGTGGGGACACATCATCAGTAATGTTTCTGAGTTCATCAGTGGTTTTGAGTCTTTCAACATCAGGTGATGCAACAGGGATTGATCCCTTTCAAACAGCAACAAACCATAGCCTAACCTTTTTAATCCAAAGCAGCCTGGTGGCTTTTTCAACAAGGCTCATGATACTTTTTATAGCCCTCCTCTTTAATAGCTTCTGTTTTATCAAGTCAAGGCCCTGAAGAGTGAGTACCCTGCAAACCACTAACAGTTCATTTCTTTACTTTGCATGAGACCCACAATCCCTGACTTTTATATTTCTCCACCAGTTGCTGGTATTGGTGAGCTTCTTCTCATAATAGAACTTAATTTAAAAGAATTTATGCCTTCTATATCATCTCCATAAATGGCCACAATTTTTTTTTCAATTGATTACAAGTTTATATGAGCAATAAATATTCTGCTTTATATAGTAGGACACCTGCAAAAGGAAATCTCTCACTTCATTAGACTCAGTAAAACTTATTAAACTAAAATTATTGTTGATTGTTGACTGATCTCAAACAGGATGCAAAAACTGAGGATCATTATTTCTTTTCTCTATGATAAAAGACAGTTAAAAAAAAAACACATTCTTTATCGTTATTTACTCCCTTTATGTTATATACCCTACCAATGAACATTAATGGGTATGTGTTCCATTCCTCATAAATATCTTGAACACTATTGTGAGGGAGGGGGGGGTTTAATATACTGATTAAGTAGAACACTACTAGCAGCAGTTACCTTCTTCATGTCACTGGCAAGTATTGTATTTTGTTAATGTTATAAAGATTTCCATTTCATTTCCAACCTCCATTTTGATTATTTGTCATTCAGTAATCTTTTGTTAGGTTACAACCATTGGCCCAGCGGTTAGAGTGTTCGCCAATGGCCCGGGAGACCTGGGTTCAATCCCAGGTCGAGTCATACCAAAGACTTTAAAAATGGTACTTGATACCACCTTGCTTAACACTCAGCATTATAAGGTACGGTTCAAGGGTAAAGTGGAGCAATCCTGGGAATGGAGTAGCGCCCTCCCCTACACCTTGGTGTAGTAGCTATCGAAAAGGGAGCCTTCGGGTCACCCTCGACTATGGTCGCTAACTTTACTTACTTACAACACTTTATTAACTGTTTCTTTCAACCTAGTTTTCATAGTATAGGTTTTATATAACAATTTATGGGTCTTCAGACCATCACTTCAAGTAAAAGAAGAAAAATCTTTGTGAAACAATAAATGAGATAAGTTAGCCTTTCTTTGATTTTTTTTTTTTTTTTTTTTTTTATTTAGCCTGAACTTATACTCACACAAGTGTTTGAAAATGTCCGCTTGCTCCAAGTGGTGAGGCTCAAACTCAAATCAGATATTCAGCAAGAAAACTCTATCACATGACTCTCACATAACCAATTACCTTATCCCCTAAGTAGAGAGAGAGAGGTATAGCCAACACAACTCCTTGACCTCTGGGATCATACATCCATTGTTATGAAGGTGCTTGTAGCATAAGGGTTATCATAAGAAATGGACTAGGTGACCCAAGTTTAAATCTTTCACAAGGCAGCATTACATATAGAAAAAGTATTAATCCAAATATTCTCCACCTTGCTACAAGTAAATAGTAGGGCAAACTAGGTTCTTTAACTTTGGTATGGAAACCAATCTAAATGAAAAACTTAAACCACTTCTACTCAGTTTAAAAGTTGACTTTGTGTTGCATCCAATTCATAGCAGAGGGGTTGGGTAAATACATACCTCTGTTACTATCTTTGTACTTAGTGGTCTAGTGTAATTATTATATTATAGCCTATTGATGAGACTTAGCATAGGAACTCTAATTGGCTGAAGGCTACACAGTTCCATACATAAGATTAATGTACTCTGTGTTGTGACACATTTCTTTCTTCAATTTGAATAAAGATATAATTTGTCACAGTAGTCCTTCTGTAAGCAAATACTTAGGGAGGAAAGCCACTGTTCCCTTCTCAGATGGATAAGTCTCAGCAAACCACTCGGCCGTTACACACACACACACACACACAAAAAGTTCCTCAATTAGTTTTGCAAGCTAATGTTAGTTTTATCATTGCAGAATGCTTTGGCATAATGAATATTCACATAAACAGACATTTATATAAATCCATCTGAGAACGACTGAGTCAAGTTATACTAAAAGCACAAAAGTAATGATATTTAGCAATTGATTCCCTTTGTATCCCTTCTGATAGGCACACACCACTACCAATTGTGGTCATCCGACATGCAAGGTTCTTCACCACTTAGAAAACTGGCTCAACATAACCTTCCAAACATTATTTGACTTATGTGCCATTCAAAGTTAAACAATTTTCAATTACCCAAAAGCAAACAAGTAAATCTATTGAAGAAACAATACTGCACAAAAATCCCTGATAGGACATCTATAAAAAAAAAAAATCCTAATCGTGAAAAATCTAAAGATTCTTTTGTGATGAATTAAGAAGTGAAGAGGCAGCAATAAAATCATCAACAAAGAGACATAAAATGTATTACTGCATTTAATGAAAAGGCAATCATTAAAATAATGAAAATGCTGATAACAGAAAGGTTAGAGGTAATTAGTTCAATGGGAGACGGAGGAGTGCAAAAAGAAAAAGTATAAAGATTAACAAATATACAGACATCATTTACAAAGTTTGTTAGTTTGTCACAAGACCAGAAGTAAGAGGCACTAAACAAAATTCTATCAATGGTCTCTTTGTCTAACCATTACACCAGAGACAAGGGTCATTCAAAAAGTTCTAAGCCTCGCCCAGGTTTTACATTTGTCACACACCCCTCTCAGCCTTGTATGCAGGGAAACTAAGACAAAAATTTTAATCAGTTTTTCTAGTTTTATGAGAAATGATCGTGTATTGCTGCAATGAAAATGTTCAGCTATGGCTCTTTGTTGGTGAGGTTTAGAAGTTTTTTAATGACCCACATAAGGTACTTAACAATTATAGATAAAAAGATGATTCCTATCTTCAAATTTTAAACTAGATCTATTTAGTTTTGTTTTTGCCCAAGATTCTTCTTCAGATATCAAATTTCTTTGAATAGATTTTAATGATTGTTAATCATAAGTATTAAATATGTTGCATATGACACATTGACTCCTCTATAATGGTTATACAGGATTAAATTATTATTTTTGTAGTATGATAAATGTCATTATTTTAAATAAAAATGGGTTCAGTGACAGAAAATGTTATCAGAGAAGGAACAACATTCTGTTTAATAATATTCTTAGTAGGCTTTAATTTGCCATGTAACAGAATGAGTAGGCCAAAACAAGTGCCAGAGAATACCCTATATACCAAGCTGACAGCACAGATTTCTTTTACTCACTCTCTTTCCATCTCTCTTGGTAAGTCTTCTAGAAAGTATCCAGTGTCTGTACAGAGCTAATGAATTTTTTTGCCAGTAAGCTTGGAAGAATCCCAATTTGATTTTATCAGAGATTAGACTTCCATATGATTGTTAACCTGTCAATAGCAGTCCATACTTTCCCTATGGGTATGTTGACATTGCTTTCAGTAAATGAGATATTGCAACCTAAGTATGTGAAGGGGTCGACTAATTTCAGAGGTTTAAGCCAAAGTTCTATGCATAGCTTGGAGTAGACAGTGAGAGGCTCTGATTTCTACATGAATTTAAAAAAAATAGAGTTCATGTGTTTTAATCAAGATAGTAATTTACGAAGCTCTTTGCTTTGATGTGGCACAAGGCCGAATGAATGGGGCACCCAATGAGACTCGAACTCACTCGTGTAGGTTTGCTAGTCAAGCTTGCTAACTGTTACACCACCAAAGGTGCCCTGTGTTTTAATCAAGATAGTGCCATTTTCAATATGCTACCATTTATCAATTTTATTTTTTTCACTAAAGATGTTGGTTGGTGCTTTATGACCTTACAGTTCTCATAGGCTATTTAATGATAAATCCTTACATATATATATGATTTATAAGCAAATAGTTTGTAGGTAACTTTATTTTTAAATGAGTTACAGTACATTTGTTTGTAGGCAATTAAAATGTCTCTAGTAATTCTATTTTATCAAGTCTTCCGATGTAATACAAACAATTTGCACACAGCTGTATAGTTTCAAATAACTAATAATAGTAATCTTTAGTAAATTATTGAAAAATTCTATTTGACAGATAGATAGGATACTAACAGGTACTAGCACTCTGAAACAGAGTGGATCTCAGACTGATGATAATGAATGGGTACTCTACATTCCCCAAACTTCAACACTGGAGCCTCACCATCAATTGCAGTTTAGTGTCATACTTATAAAAATAAAGAGAGCAACACAAAATATGGTAAACATTGTTAGTGAGGAGAGAGAGAAAGAGTATGCAACAAAGACAATCCAAAGGCAAATGATATAATAGATATTCGCATTGTTGTTTGCATCTAGCAATCAATTAATTTCTCGGAGTTAATAGTTTACTACTATTCTAGAACTGTCTGCGATGTAGTTTGTTTTTAGTTGGGTTTTTTTTTTGGGGGGGGGGGGTGCAGACATAACTAACATTTACTTCTGCTACACCAGCATCTTTGTGCTTTCTTTATTATCAGCCATTTTATTTTGGGGAACATACTTGTTCCTCTTTTATCTTCCATACAGGAAAAAATAGACATGTGTACAAAATGTATGAAGACCCCTTGCAAGGAATTAAGATAAGAGAGGATTCAATATTACATAAGCTAAAGACTGATAAAAGACATTTCTAAAATAAAGAGTATATCGACGGTGCTCAAATTCCATTTAAATACAGTACATCGATCAAAATCAGCAACATTACCTTTGGAGTGCTGCAATTATATTATATGCAAAACTATGTGTCTTCAAGGTTCTAGTATCTAAGTTTTAATGTAATAAAATATGGTCAGCAAAAATATGTACCCTCCTGGCACAAATATTCAAGGTTTAATGTAATAAAATATTATACTAAATTAGAAAGATTAACAAAACTAAATAAGAATGCAGATGAAAATATGACACTTATTTTTATTTTATTTCTAGAGAAAATTAAGCATAAATTTTCTTTTAATATATTCTTATAATACAAACAGCATTTAATATTATCTAGGATTAAATTATGTTAAACTTATAGGATAGAACAACTTGGATGCTAGCTCTTTTCATCACTCCCGGTTTTCATAGCTAAATTTGTAAACAATCAAATTACAGTTTATGTTAAAGGATTTCTATTAAGATCTATTGGTGGAATATTTGCTCATATTTATTAAAATAAAACCAAACAATTAAAAATCAATAATACCAAGCAAATATCTATTAAAATCAAAGTTTTTTAAAATCAATATGCAAATTAGCCTTTCCATTCATCACACTGTAAATTGCTATTTGGATATATATAAATACAATTGCATGTTATTATGAAGAAGAGATCAACACTATCAATAATATAAAAAAAAGTTTCTTAATAATTGAAATTCAAATAAACAAATGGAGGATGGGATATAAATAAGAGAATTGTAACATTGATGGCTACACAGTTTCAGTAAAAGACATTATAATAAGAGACATATTATCCCTTGCCTTTATACTGTCTGACATATTGCCTGAAGTTAGAAACAGCCAAATTAAACTTTCATCATTGAAGAATAAACTGTACAAAATTAAAATTAAATATTGCCAAATTTTTATCAGTGTAGATAATATACTCATTTGCAAAGTCTTATCTACGTTTTTAATTTTTCTTGCGGATGAAAGGTTGGACAGTAGGAGAATCCTTCTTCATAGAAATGATGTCCATCAAGATAATTTCATGCCAAATTCTTCAGTTACCTAACATGTAATATTCTGTGTTTTAAACATTAAAATGAATATACAGAAAATTCTGCATGTTTTACAGCTTCATATACAACTGATTAAATTGCTCTATCAAGTAAGCTATGAAGAGCCACTGATTGACTGAAGTATAAAATCAAACCTATAAACTTATCCTTTATTTTATTCACCTTATCATTTATCATTTCCTATCTGTGCTATTCCTCACTTTTATAGGATAACTGAATGAGTTAAGATTTTTAAAAAAGCAACAAAAAATTATAGAATCAAAGAAATAATGAATCTAATAATAATGTTTGATGATGATTATAACAATAATAATAAATGATAATGTTTCATAATAATACATGATGATAGCAATAATGATTTATGATAATGATGTTTTGATGATAATAATAATAATAATAATGTAGGACAATAATGTTTGATGATAATAATTAAAATTTATGACAATGATTTTTTGATAATAAAAATAATGTTTGTTGATAATGATGATGATAATTTATGATAATAATGTTTGTTGATAATGATGATGATAATTTATGATAATAATGTTTGTTGATAATGATGATGATAATTTATGATAATAATGTTTGTTGATAATGATGATGATAATTTATGATAATAATGTTTGTTGATAATGATGATGATAATTTATGATAATAATGTTTGTTGATAATGATGATGATAATTTATGATAATAATGTTTGTTGATAATGATGATTGATATTTCAAGATGGATGTAAAGTAATAATTACCATCATAGAAAATAAAATTGATACACAGATGATTTGGTTTTACAGCATTTCAACCCTTTTCAGGTCATTTAATGGTAAATCAAGTCATTTTGATTAAGTTTGTTTTAAGTTTTTAATTTTTCAATATCTTTGGATACTTATTTGTGGTGTATATTTTTTTGCATTTCATTTAATTCAATAGTTTTCAGAATTGGCAGATTTTTAAATTTATTCCATACAGACCCACTGCTTTTAGGAAGGATATTATAGCATCTACTTTAGTCTTTTTAAACAGTTCTTTCATCATATTGCTTGCGCTATAAAATATTTTTCTTGTAGGAGCCATATCAATGCATTCGGTGAGAACCTGTTTTATTGTGTAAGCAGTCTGACATGCATGACATATTGGTTGTCATCATCATCATCATGTCGCGCCGCCTGCGCGGATATCCCTGACCGTCTCTCGCCATTTCTCCCTATCATTCATCGCCTCCGGCAGGTCTTCAGGATTACAACCCGTGTCCTCACATAGCTGCTGTATGTAAGTTCGTGCTGGTCGTCCCACTCTTGCACAACCATGAGTGGGGGTCCACAGGAGTACATCGCTTATGAGCTCGTCCTTGCTTCTCCAGCAGTGTCCTGCGTGTCTGGTTCATCGAACTTGTATAGTTTTTGTGATGGGGGGCAAGTGTCCATATAGTTGGAGTCTCGTGGGGTGTTGTCGCCAGGACTTGTTTAATACTGCTCTCAACATTCTTGTGTAATTTCCGTCCAGCCTCCTCTCCAGCCGCTTCGTAAGCGTCCATGTGGTGCATCCATATAGCAGTATCGACACAACCGCTGCCTGGAAGAAACTGCATTTCATTTTATCTGTTAGGTCCGACTTCCATATGATCGAGAGCCTATCGATAGCTGTCCATGCCTTCGTCAGTCGTGTGTCGATGTCCTTCTCGGTTGATGAGACGCTGCTTCCTAGGTAGGTGAATTTGTCGACTAGTTTCAGAGAGGCTCCGTCTAGTGTGGCAATGTTGCCTGTTTGGTTGTAACACATATATTCGGTTTTGTTTGCATTGACATGTAGGCCAATGCCAGCTGCAGCTCGTTCCAGACTATGTAGTAGTGTCTCTGCTTGATTAGGCGTATTCGCTAGTAACGCCAAGTCATCAGCGTAGTCGGCGTCCGTGATTGTTTTTGCGGGGTACCTTTTGCTTCTTCTCTTAGTCAGCTCAAAGCCATTTTCTCTGATTTTGTCGATCGAAGTCCTAAGCACATAGTCTAGACAGATGATAAAGAGGTACGGGGCTAGTGTGTCTCCTTGTAGTACTCCTGCAACTATGTCGAAGTATTCCGTGTCTCCATCTGGTGAACGTACTTTTACTTTGGTGTTTCTGTAGAGAATCATTATCGCTGCTACGGTTTCTTTTGGTAGGCCGTAAGCTAGTAGGATTTGCTCCATCTTCCCTCTGTGTATGGAATCGAAGGCCTTGGTAAAGTCGACAAATAGTAATGTCGCCTGTAAGTTTTTTGCCTGAACGCCTTCCAGGATTCTACGGATGGTCAGTATTTGTAAGGTTGTGGATCTATTTCTCCGGAAGCCATTTTGGTTTTTCCTAAGGATGTTTTCCATTTTGGGTTCTATGCGGTTTCGTAGTAGGGCATTGTAGATTTTGGCTGCTATGGATGTAAGTGTTATCCCTCGGTAGTTCTTGGCTAGTCCGAGGTCGCCTTTTTTAGGGAATGGAAGGATGCATCCCTTCGTCCATCGTTCTATCCTATTTTGACTATAGACTGCGTTGCATTGCCGGAGCAGTATATCGTCGAATTGTCTCGTCTTCCACACTTCTGGGGGGATCTCGTCTAGCCCCGCCGCTTTCCTATTTTTAATTCTTCTGAGAACCGTGTCGAGTTCTTCTTTGGTGAAAGGACCTAGTTTTATGTCTAATTGCTTACTAATAATTCTGGTGATCGGTTCATCCGTTATTTCCGGTGGGTTTCCTAGTAGATTTTTGAAATGCTGTTCCCACAGTTTTATTCTTTCTTGTTGGCTTGCAGCTTTCAATTTTGCTTTGGCTGTGCTCTTCCTTCCACTTACTTCGTTTATTGTTTGCCAGGCTATCCTGGATTGCCTATCTTCCACCGAGTCTCTAATCTTATCTATCTGATTTTGTACGTATTCTGCCTGTTCTTTTAGGTATATTCCTGTTAATTGATGTTGCGCCTTTTCTAGTTCTCGTGCATTTGTATTTGTTGGGTTCTGTTGATAGTTTTTGGAGGCAGTCTTCACAAGTGCACGTTTTTCTCTAGTCGCTAGCGTTTCCCAAGGGAATCTATATTTAGTTCTAGGTTTTGTTGGAATACACTTTTCTGCCGCCTCCAGGTGTGCTTCTACAAAATTTTCATATTCGTCATTTGGGGTGCCTATTTCTACCTTCTCTTGTAGTGCTTCGAATCTGTTTCTTAATTCTAATGCATATTTATCTCTAATATCTCTGTTGTTGAGTAGGGCCCAGTCATAGTGCTTGGTCGTCGCTTTACGTGTGGCGTTTTTTCTTAGGCTTAGTCGTACTTTGGCCGTAACTATTCGATGATCGGAGGACACACCCTCGAAGGAGGAGTATGCCTCGCAATTCATCGCACTGTTTTTCCATTTCCTGTTTATAAGGACGTAGTCTATCTGTGCTTTACTCTTATTCGCGTATGTGTAGGTCCATAATTTCCCCTCCCTTTTTTGAAAGTTTGTATTGAGGCAGGTTAATCTATTTTCTATCATGAAATCTATTAAATGCTGTCCATTCCTGTTAGACGCATAGTGTAGGCTGTATTTGTTGTGTCTGTTTTTCCCGATTTGTGCATTCATATCTCCGCCAATGACTAGCAGGTTGTGTTTCGGAATGCTACGTACTAGGGAGGATAGATCTTCGTAGAAGGTGGCTATTTCGTTTTCTTCGCTAACATTGGTAGGGCTGTAGCAGGAGATAATTGTTGCTTTGGGGTTGCCATTAAACGTTGCGGCCATCATCCTAGGTTGTATTCTCTCAATGCTGTTCAGTGTTTTTAACGCTCTCGGTCCTAGAAGTATTCCCACCCCTCCTACCGATGCATTGACAGAGTTTTTCCATGCCGATACAGTCACCAGCATCCATCCATTTCCAGTTTCGTGATACTTGATATCTTCGGTGTGCGTGTATCGGTGCTCTTGTATGCAAATTATATCTATCTTATGTTCTACGGCTGATGCAGTTAGCTCTGATAGTTGACCTATTCTATTTAGGGTTCTCACGTTAAATGTCGCTATCTGTATTGTTTGTTTGCATTTTAGTAGTTTTTGTTTGTGTTTGAGCTCTGTAGCTGATTTTTCGAACACCGAGGCCAGGGCTCCAACCTCAGCAGGACGCGCCCCTTTTTTACCCGCGCGAAGAGCGATGCGGTTTATGGATCTGGTTTGAGTACTAGTCATGGTTATCTTTCGATGGCTGTTTTTGTTCTCATCTATAGAAGCCACTCTTATAGATGAGCAGCAGTAGTTCCCCGATCGAACTGGCAATCTTGAGCGTTAAGCCGCAAGACTCACACGTACAGCATGCTGCTTCCCATGTGTACGCGGTAGTAAAAAAAAAAAAAAAAAAATTCCTCTTCTTTTATCTTAAGTTTTAACTTTAACTAAGTTAAAACTTAAGATAAAAAAAAAAGAATTCTTTTTTTTTTTTTCCCTTTCTTTTCAGGGGGGGGCAATTTTGGGGGTTTTCTTTAGCAAATTTAGAAGTTCGCCTTCCAAAAGTAAAGTTTTCCTGAAAATTAAGTCGCATAAGTCTTCATTCTTCATTTAAACAACACATAATACAGCTGAGATTTAAGACATTACTATTTTAAATCAAATGTGCATTTTTAAATGAATAGTTTAGTAGAATAAATTTACTGACCTCTGTGAAAAAACTTCTGGAAACGGAATCACTTCCAAACGTATGCATACTATTTCAACAAATGAAGGATTAAATTATTACTAATTTTAGTATTTATATTAAAGGTTCCACTCCTATATCATGGTCAACTGGTGGTGGACAGAGAGAGAGAGAGAGAGAGAGAGAGAGAGAGAGAAAGAAAGAGAGAGGAGGAGTCAACTCTTTTATGGCTTTCGTCTTTAGCACGTGTTAGACTACATTTGAGGTGTTTTGGATTTTTTTTTTTCCCCCTTTCTTTTCAGGGGGGGGGGCAATTTTGGGGGTTTTCTTTAGCAAATTTAGAAGTTCGCCTTCCAAAAGTAAAGTTTTCCTGAAAATTAAGTCGCATAAGTCTTCATTCTTCATTTAAACAACACATAATACAGCTGAGATTTAAGACATTACTATTTTAAATCAAATGTGCATTTTTAAATGAATAGTTACTTCTCCTTTAAGCAAGTTGAAATGCGTAATCCTTGTGTGACCTCTATGAATCCTGGATAATACTACGTCTTCCTTTTGGAGTTTTCTTTTCCTAATGTAGGTTTAATTGTTAGGAGTTATTTTTATGTTCACTGCTGCTCCAGTGATGTTGCCATTGTTGTTGTATATACTAGTTTATTTTCATTTTTAAGTCTGTGTACAGAATCTTAATTTTTTTTTCTTGAGCCAGACCTGGCCACTTATCAACTTGGTCATTTCTGCTGATTCCTATATGACTTCGAATCCAGCATAATAATATTTCATTATCATGAAACTTTTATTATGAGTGGGTCATCAAATTTCTTGTTTTGTAGTGATGTTAACACCAACAGTGAATCAGAAAAGATCATGAACTTTTTTTTTTTTGAGTTTAAAGACAAGATCAAGCACAATATCTAAAGTGCATGCTTCTGTGTTGAAAATGGTGGTATCATTTGGCAGACATTTTTTAGTTTTTTTCTCATTATATATTGCAGCAAATCCTGTTGTTTTCTCCTGTTTAGATCTATCTGTAAAGATGTGTAAATGTCTGGGACATCTATTTTTGACTTTCTCAAGTTCTTCCTGAGAAATTAGAGCATGAGTTTTTGTTTTGTGAAGTTTGCAAAGGGTTAAAATTACTTTTGGAGTCCTTATGGTCCAATATGGGATACTTGGTATGATAGTGTTATATATTTTTGTTAAATCTACCCTTGCTTCTCCATTGATTGGTTTCCATCTGAAGGTCAAAAAGGTTTATAACTTTTTTACTCTTTTGAAATAATTAGCTCTAATACCTGCAAGTGCCTTGTTAGCCTCTGCACAAATACTGGATGAGGATGTTTGCATTTCATACTAATGCCCTCATGAAAGTCATAAATCTTCCTCTTCTTCCTCCAGCAATGGGTAAATAGTAGAGCAGATTGGGTTCTTTAACTTTTCTATGGCAACCTATCTAGGAAAAGGAAAACTGAATTCAAACAAGCAATACTCTGCACAAAAAATTAACCTAGTGTCACAACCTGTCCACAGTTTGGTTCGGTTGAGTCCTATAGCATATCAACCCTTGTAGGTTATTTAATGCTAAATCCTCCTTAACATATATATGTAAACACATTTTGTTGATAACACTTTTAGATGAGCCTGAGCTGTTTTTTGCACACAGTTAAATTGTTTCACATATTGTAGAAGGGAAGATGACTTACTCCATGCAGCAAAGTAAACCCATATATGCCTGGCATGCAAAATGAGTTGTGGGCTCAAGAGAAAAAAACATAGCTATTCTAACACTTCAATTTAAGACAAAATGCAGTCTTGAACAATGAGAATTTGCGAGATTATGTTGAAAATTCAATCAAAAATATATGCTTTTTCATCATTGGGCCACACACTTATTGATACACCTTTGGACGTCATATGAAATCAGTTTTTTCTTTTATCATCTATAATCACACAACAAAAGCATCAACTGAAAAGGTTGATTTTAATAGATATCAGTACTTGTAATGGTTAATGAGTTAGCAAACCACTGTAGGTGAGGTTAGGTT